>JBBPSI010000040.1:0-163238 GCA_038093515.1 Butyriboletus loyo
CACTGACGTTGGGACCTATTTCATGTAGCGCGCGAGTTTTCCTCGGTCTCACAGAAGCTGGATTGTTCCCAGGCGTAACTTATTACATTTCGTTGTGGTATCCTCGTGCAGATCGGGCAATGCGCATTGCCATATTCTTCTCTGCTGCAACTGTCGCGGGTGCTTTTGGTGGTATTCTCGCGTGAGTACTCATTTTCACTTCGTGCAGCACGTGACTCACGCACCGAAAGTTATATTATCGAAAAAATGGATGGGTATGTGATATTTTTTAAAATAATGTTTTGTGCTGCTGAGCTTATTTTCCTTCGGCAGGGTTGGTGGCCTTCATGGCTGGCAGTGGATCGTAAGCAATCTTCAAAAAATATGTAGCGCAAACACTCACTTAAGATGATTAGTTCTGCCTGGAAGGGCTGGGTGAGTCTCCAGTTCAACGTGAGGTGAGACTCCGTAAGAATGATCAAACTTGCATTTCTACAGCTACGATGGTCGTAGCTTTCGGAGCATTCTTCTTCATGCATGATGTGCGCACCAACATTTACCTGGTTTCGTATAGATGCTTAACGCGACATGTTTAGTACCCAGAGACAGCGTTGTTCTTGACTGAGGCTGAAAGACGCAACATCGTTGGGTTGTTGAAGAATGATTCGCAAAATCTTGCGACGCACTACGACTTCGAATTCGTTCTACAGGCCCTCATGGACTATAAAACTTACGTTCAAATCGGTATATACATTGGGTATGTTATCGCACTGTCTTGCACCAGGAGGTCGTTCTGACACTTTCACGGACTGCTAGTTTACTCATCCCCATTTATGCAATCGCTCTTTTTACCCCTACAATCATTAACGAGCTCGGTTTCTCTGCTGCTAATGCCCAGTTACTCTCCGTCCCTGTCTTCGTTGCAGGCTGTGTATTTACCATTCTTGTCGGGATCTATTCCGACATCCACAAACTCCGTGGACCATACGTGATCGCCGGGGCATTTGTCTCCTTGGTGGGATATACCGTCCTATATACCCAAACGAGCGCTGGTGCTTCGTATATCGGTGCCGTCCTCGCCGCAGTCGGTGTATTCCCGACCATTGCTGTTGACCTCGCATGGGCTGGCTCAAACGCCGGAGGAGATATGAAACGTGGCGTCGTCATTGCCATGGTCATTGGATTAGGAAACCTAGGAGGGTAAGCCACACAATTCCTATCCAGCATAAATGTACAATCTGATAGAACGGCAACAGAATTTGTTCATCCTTTATTTACTTTGATCCTCCACGGTTCTACGTTGGCCATGCGACAATCATGGGTTGGCTGAGCCTCTCGTGCGCCTCTCCTATTGGCCATCGTTATCGTTTGCTGACCAACTCGATGTTCAGTATACTCCTGTCTGGGTTCGCGATGTGGGATTACAACAGACTCAATAAGCAGAAGGAGGAGCTGTGTCGCGAGCGTGGGATCACTGAGAGTCACAAGGATGAGTTTCGAGAGATGGGGGACCAAAGCCCTCTGTTCAGATACACTCTTTAGTTTAGTTAGTTGGTATTGATATCTTATGAACCAGTTCGTAAATCATTCTTTACACCGCGTACAAACATGGCCAAAGTCTGCTTGTTTGGAAAATCTTTGCAGCTCATCATCTGTCAAGGTCGATATTTTCTGCGACCGTCGACGTTCTTCGCTTGGGTGGACAAGTTTCGGTATGCATTTGTACAATTTGACGCTGCAACCTCCAACGGCTGCGACGCAGGCAATCGTTGGTAACTTTTCAGGCGGTCGCACGCAGGAAATCATAGTTGCGCATGGCACTCGTCTCGAGCTCTTGCGACCCGATGTCCAGACAGGAAAACTGTCCACAGTCGTTGCATCCGATGTCTTTGGCTCAATACGCTCACTCGCCGCTTTCCGGCTGACAGGTAGTACCAAGGGTGAGCGCCTCGTACGTATCCACGTTTTTTTGCTTCAATCTCATCTCTGCTTCGTTCTCAGACTACGCCATAGTAGGCTCCGACTCGGGACGAATTATTATCTTGGACTACGACCCCAAAACGAGTAGTTTTGTCAAGTTACATCAGGAAACCTTTGGAAAGTCGGGTGCGCGGCGAATCGTCCCTGGTCAATATCTCGCCATCGATCCCAAGGGCCGCAGTGTTATGATTTCCGCGATAGAGAAGGCGAAATTCGTGTATATCCTCAACCGGGATGCCGCTGCCAACTTAACAATCTCGTCGCCATTGGAAGCACACAAGAACAATGCGATTATACATCACATTATTGGTCTTGACGTTGGGTTTGAAAATCCCTTGTTTGCTGCACTAGAGGTCGACTACACAGAGTCTGATCAGGACCCAACGGGGGAAGCCTTCAACAGTGCTGAGAAAGTGTGTTTCCCACAACTTTTCCCCTTCTAGGACATCCACTTATGCGAATCTCATCCAGATGCTGACTTATTATGAGCTAGACCTGGGCCTCAATCATGTTGTTCGGAAATGGAGCGAACCCACTGATTCACGTGCAAATCTCCTTGTTCAAGTCCCTGGCGGCCAAGTAGCGTCAACCGATCGATTTGATGGGCCTTCTGGTGTCCTTGTTTGTTGTGAAGACCACATTATATATCGACACATGGACAAACCGCAGCATCGTGTCCCCATTCCGCGACGAAGACATCCACTTGAGGATCCATCACGAGGCATCATAATCATCGCAGCTGTTATGCACAAGATGAAGGTTGGTTGCCTAATGGTTTAGCATCCGTAGGCCCTCAATGTACATATTGTTTAGGGAGCTTTTTTCTTCCTCCTTCAAAGCGAAGATGGCGACCTGTTCAAAGTCACAATAGACCATGAAGAAGACGAAGTCAGGGCACTAAAAATCAAGTATTTTGACACTGTACCTGTGGCTGCAAGCCTCTGTATTCTTAAATCTGGTTTTCTTTTTGTCGCTTCTGAGTTTGGTAACCAGTGAGTTTATGCACCAGCACTCTAGTTGATAACTCATCTCCGCATAGTTATCTTTATCAATTCCAAAAGTTGGGTGATGATGACAACGAGCCTGAGTTCAGTTCGACATCTTACCCCGCGTTTGGCATGGCTGATCCGACTGCTCCATTGCCACATGCCCATTTCCGGCCCCGTCCCCTGGATAACCTAGCCCTTGCCGACGAAGTAGAATCCTTAGATCCTATATTGGACTCCAAAGTGATGAATATCTTACCAAACTCGGATACTCCCCAAATTTTGGCGGCTTGCGGTCGAGGCGCGCGCAGTTCGTTCCGGATACTTCGTCATGGTCTCGATGTTGAGGAGTCCGTCAGCTCCGAGCTTCCAGGCATTCCGAATGCTGTTTGGACAACCAAACAACGTGAAGAGGGTGCGTGCTTGTTTCTGTTTATCAATTCATTGATTTACCCCTTGTAGACGAGTTTGATTCATATATCATTCTCTCATTCGTCAATGGCACGCTGGTACTGTCCATTGGCGAGACAATTGAAGAAGTTCAGGACACAGGCTTCCTTTCATCAGCTCCAACGCTCGCAGTACAACAAATTGGCGCAGATGCCCTTCTCCAAGTCCACCCCCATGGCATTCGGCACGTCTTGGCTGATCGACGTGTCAACGAGTGGCGTGTTCCTGACCGTAGGACTATTGTCGCAGCGACGACGAACAAGCGGCAGGTGGTGGTTGCGCTAAGTTCTGCAGAGCTGGTCTACTTCGAACTTGACTTGGACGGTCAGCTTAACGAGTACCAGGATAGGAAGGCAATGGGGTCAACAGTCCTTGCACTGAGCATTGCAGAGGTTCCTGAAGACCGTCAGCGAACGCCTTTCTTGGTGCGTCAAACGAAACTCTGCCCCGCAGCTGCTGAAATTCTTCCGCTCATACAGGCCGTTGGGTGCGAGGATCAAACTGTTCGTATCATCTCGTTAGATCCTGAAAGCACCCTGGAGACTCTAAGCTTACAAGCGTTGACTGCGCCACCATCTGCCATCTGCATAGCCGACATGTTAGATGCAAGTATTAATAAGACCCAGCCAACGATGTTTGTCAACATTGGCTTGCAAAATGGCGTTCTTCTTCGGACAGTGCTCGATCCCTTGAACGGTCAGCTTACTGATACACGTACACGGTCGGTCCTGATATTAACTCGACTCTCGTCAAGTTTCTAATCCCTAACAGCTTCTTGGGGACGCGTCCTATCAAACTCATTCGGGTCCAGATACAAAAAAATCCTGCCATCCTTGCGCTCTCATCACGATCATGGATCAACTACACGTATCAAAACCTCATGCACTTCACCCCTCTGATTTTTGAGAACCTCGACTATGCTTGGAGTTTTTCCGCAGAGCTTAGCCCGGAAGGTTTGATCGGTATTACGGGAAGCGTTCTTCGGTGAGTATCCATTCCTTTTAGTCGGGTTTAAGATGTAAACAGAGATTCGGATGACACCTCTGAAGAGGGTGTGCCGAAAAAAATTAAGATACCAATTGTTCCTTCTGAAATGTTAACCCCCTCCTTCTGAGTAGCCATGACCACTAATATATGTTATCCCTGCTAGCATTTTCCAGATACCAAAGCTTGGCATGAAGCTCAAGCAAGACTCCATCCCGCTCTCATACACGCCTCGCAAGTTCATATCACATCCAACGAATCGCTACCTCTACCTCATAGAAGGCGACCATCGTGTCATGAGCGAAGAAGCAATCAACAAGCGTCTGCAACAATCTGTGAGTGACCCATAATTGTCCAGTGCTACGGTTTGAAAGTTTCTCGTAGCGCGAAGCTGGCAAGATGATCGATCAGGAGATGCTTGAGCTCCCTGCTGAAATCTTTGGCCGATGCAAAGCACCTGCGGGAACATGGGCTTCAGCTATACGAATTATCGATCCGGTCGAGGCACGTAGATCCCCATCAAGTCAGCACTTTCTTACTCAACGAATTACAGTCAAAGACTGTAGCCTTGATCCACTTGGATAATAACGAAGCGGCATTCTCTCTAGCCGTCGTTCCGTTCGCTGCTCGAGGGGGGGAGCTGTATCTTGTCGTTGGCACAGCATCTGACACGTTCCTTGCACCACGGTCATGCTCGAGTGGTTTTTTGCGAGCATACAGATTTATTGAGGATGGCGCAGGCCTGGAACTTGTGCATAAAACTGAAACGGATGATGTGCCTTTGGCAGTCATGGCTTTTCAAGGACGACTTGTAGCAGGTGTGGGTAAAGCCCTCCGCATTTACGAGATCGGCAAGAAAAAACTTCTTCGCAAAGCTGAAAATAAGGTTGGTTCGTTTATTCGAGGTTGGTTCGTGACCTGACTTGATATGCAGACGTTCTCTTCCGCTATTGTCACGCTCAACACACAAGGTTGCAGAATTCTTGTCGGTGACATGCAAGATTCAATATTTTTCGCTGTCTATAAAGCACCAGAAAACCGGCTACTCATTTTTGCCGACGATATGCAACCGCGATGGATCGTTTCATCGACAATGATTGATTATTATACTGTCGCAGCAAGTGATCGGTTCGGGAATATCTTCGTCAACCGCCTCGACGCCAAGGTCTCAGATCAAGTGGACGACGATCCCACGGGAGCCGGCATACTGCATGAGAAAGGCCAGCTCATGGGTGCTCCACACAAGACGAAGATGATCTGTCACTTCCACGTTGGTGACCTTGTAACGTCAATACACAGGGTATCACTGGTTGCGGGTGGGCGAGAGGTACTTCTGTACACTGGTTTGCAAGGCACCGTTGGGATACTTGTGCCCTTCGTGTCAAAAGAGGATGTGGATTTCATTTCGACACTGGAGCAGCACATGAGGACCGAGCAGGGCAGCCTAGTGGGACGTGACCACCTTGCATGGAGGGGCTACTATGTTCCCGTGAAAGCCGTGGTGGATGGGGACCTCTGCGAGACATACGCACGGCTACCTGGATCGAAACAGAGCGCCATTGCCGGCGAGTTGGACCGGAGTGTCGGAGAAGTGTTGAAGAAGCTGGAGCAGCTGAGAATTACTGCGAGTGGTTTCTGATCTGGGTCACGCGTGTTTCTTGTCTTGTACTTTACGTTCGTCCACTTCTGTCGTATTCCCAAAAGTTTGTCCACACGGCCAGTCTGAGTTCGACATCATCTCGTCCACTGAAATGCTTGCCACTGGATCTCGCTTCCTTCTCAACGTTTCTCGGCGAGCAGCTACGTCTCACGCATGCCTGTATGCAACCGACGCTGTTGGTCGTTCGACCGTGACCTTGAAGAACATCAAGGTACAGACGCCCGCTCCGAATTCACTCCCAGTGGTCTCTCTAACCGCTAAGGACAGTACACAGCGACCGCACGCGCAGCAGGCAAGGGACGCAGCGGACAAGTCCACTCTGCCGACGAGACGCCCTTGACGCTCAACCTCGCCTACCCCAAGGCCTTGAGTGGGCCAGGCGATGGCACGAACCCCGAGCAGCTCTTTGCGATGGGATATGCATGTACGTCCCCCCTCCTCTCACCACCACCACCATCATGTCTCTCATTGCTCACGGACGACACACGCACACTTCAACAGCGTGTTTCCTGGGTGCGCTACAGTTGACGGCCGGTCGCCTGGGCAAGAGCGACGCAGTGAAAGATGCGGTGATTCATACGAGCGTGCATCTCGGAGAGGCAGAGCAGATGAGCGGATTCGGAATTGCGGTGGACATCAGGGTCGAAGGCGTAGAGGACGAAGAGGTGATCAAAGCTGGTCATGAGGTATGTTTGCGCGCCTGCGCTTTTTTGGGGAATCAGGATTGTCCGTGGTAACTCTGCGTTTTTTTATGTCTAGGCTTGCCCGTATAGCCGTGCGTTGGTCCATGGGATCAAGGTCAATGTCTCCAAGGCGTAGATGTTCGCGTGAGACCGTCTCTGCTACACCATTGACACGCATGTTGCATCTAGTCTTCCCATGTTCATGTGATATAGAACATCCATTCAGGTGAATCAGACTCGCTCGCGAAAACTCATAAAGTTGAGCAGTGCGCTCTGAAATATCGAAACTACTGCAGAAGTAATACACTACGGTTGAATTTACATAAAAATGACATGACCACAACAAAGTCGGGGGGGGGGGGTGGGTTTCACAGAAAGTTCTTCTGCCATTTCACCTCCACACCATCAGCCATACTCAAGAAGGGCATCAAATCGCTTGTGAGGAACTCGCTGGGCCATTCTTGTCTGATCTGGCCCTTTAAATAGGAGGTCGTAATCTTGAGGTGATCCTGTTGGATACCGGGAGCGAGAGACTTGATGGTCGGTGCCTGTTCATCGATGACGCGGTCGAGGAACTCAAGAGTGATGGGTTCACCGGTATCCATTCGGGAGGCGTACTTGACGCATTGCCAAAGTTGGACACGCGCGATCTCAGCGGTGGCTGCATCCTCCATCAAGTAATTGACAGGGATGCAACCGTTACCGCCAATCCACGCCGTGGAATACGCCAATGCGACGGAGACGTTGCCACGAATGCCTTCCTCGGTGATCTTTCCAGGAACGTTTGCATTTAATAGATCGGCAGCTGCTACCTTGACATCCTCTCGGCGAACGTGATACTGTCACAGGGACCGGGTCAATACAAATATGCAAAGGTAAAAATAAAGATCTACCTGATTCGGTCCCAACATGTGCTCGTCAAATATCTTACGAGCGATGTCGTTGATAAGCGGGTGGGCAATCCAAGTACCATCATGTCCGGCTGTGACCTCGCGCAGTTTGTCTGCTCTGACCTTTTCCATGGCGATCTCGTTCGCTGTTGGATCGTTCTTGATGGGAATCTGCGCAGACATGCCGCCCATGGCTGCCACCTTCCTCCTGCGACCATTGTCAGTGCATTCTCGCATGCAATAGCTGCCGAAATGATACCTATGGCAAGTTTGGATAAGAAGGCGCACGTATGCATCCATGAATGGGACAGTCATGGTGACATCCTTCCTGTCGGGCAGAACTGCGCCCCTATCGGCCCTGCGCTTCTTGATGGCACTGAATATGTAATCCCATCTGAGAACAGACAAGTTAAGTGACCGTTCACGCAGGGACGGAGGGCAAAAAGTCTGAGAGCTCACCTCCCACAATTGAGACCAGCGGAATGATTCCTCAGTTCAAAGAGGATCTCTTCCATCTGGAATGCAGCAGGGAGAGTTTCGATCAGAACGGTAGCCCTGATAGTGTTGTGGGGGATGCCAAGATAGGACTGAGAAAAGAGGAAGACGTCGTTCCAGAGACGGGCCTCGAGGTAGTGTTCCATCTTTGGAAGGTAAAAGTAGGGACCGGAGCCGCGCTTGATGAGCTCGCGTGCATTGTGGTAAAAATAGAGCGCGAAATCGAACAGTGAGGCAGACAGGGGAGCATTGTCAACTGTCACGCGGGTCTCGTCCAGGTGCCAACCCCTAGGTCTGGGGGAGGGGGTAAATCAACAGCGTCCTTGAGAGATTGACCTGGCTTACCGGACCAAAAGAACAGCAGGGTTGTCGACAAGCTTGTATGGCTTTCCGCCGGACACAAAGTCGACCTGATGTCTGATAGCATCGCGGAGGTTGACCTGACCGTTGATCATGTTCGCAAACGTGGGTGCGCTCGAGTCTACGCCAAGCGTCAGGAGAGGAGAAGGAGAAGGCTAAAGAGACCGACCCTCGAAGTCGGCCATGAACGTCTTTGCACCGCTGTTCAAGGCGTTGATGATCATTTTGCGGTCGGTAGGACCGGTGATCTCGATGCGTCTGTCCTCGAGGCCCGGAGCAGGAGGTGCACAGTGCCATGAAGGCTCAGCACGGATGTGGGCGGTCTCTGGGGGGAAGTCGAGGAGAACGCCTGAGTCGAACTTGCGCTGGGTGACGTCGCGTGCGACTAGGAGACTCTGCCTGGTGGACTCAAAGGTTCTGTGGAGGGCCGCGAGGAAGGTGAGCGCGCCATCTGTGAGGATCTGGGACTGTGCCTCCGGGGCGACTTTGGAGTGGATACGCACGGCTGTAGACATTTCTGAAGTTGGTCGTCGGGAGGGTCGAGGTTTAAGTAGCCCACCGAGCGGGACTCCGCAAGTCCATCCGATCTCCGTCCAACGTCATTCCGGATCCCCCTAAAATTTTATCATGTGCAGTCGTCCATTTGAACGTTCAATCCTCACTAAGTCCGAGGTGTCCCGCTCATATTTTCAGTCGATACACGATAAGCAACAAAAATCGTAACCCGAAAGGGCGTCCCTCATGACTTCTTCTCAGCGGAAATCTCCACAGGCTCCGACGGCACTGCCGACAACATACCCAGCGAACGGAGACGGAGAGTCGACGTCAACATATGGTAATGAACTCGTCATCGCTACGCCATGAAATTACTCACATGTCATGTTTTTAACGGCGCACTCTCCCACCTTGATCACCCTGCGACACGCCATTTGCCATACCCCAACACTTACGGAACCTAAAAGCAGAGGTCGTCCACACGCTCTCACTGAACGACGTGTGACGAACCTTGGGGCGCAAACGGGAGCGCAAGCGTCCACGTGAGAGGGCCGAACCAGTTGGCTGGGAGGTAGAATACAGCGGATCGCCTGTACCACCACCCGATGGCAAATTGCAACCCCGTCGTCAGTATCCACACAAGACCGTTAAACCGTGCCGAGAAAGCGGATTTGGTAGTGGCAAGCTCGCCGTCTGAAAGGAACGCCATCAGACCGCAGTCACGAGAAACGCGGCGCATACACGCCGCAAAAGTGTGCGAGTCAGCTGGACCAGAGGAATGTGGCTCACTGAGTCTTTCGAGCTCTGCGATCCCCTTGTCGACGCTTCGTCTCAACTTGGCCCACTTGGCAAATTGATCTTGAGCGCTAGTCTGCATAAGCTCCTTCTTCGTAGCGAGCAGCTCGGCTTTGAGTTCGTGCTGTCTTGCATATTGAACGCTCATGAACACTCTGCAGTAGAGCCCCCAAGCCTGAAAACGAATTCGAGGCTGAACCTCAAGACATGCGAAAAGACGACGTACAAACTCGACAAGGACGGATTTGCCGACCCATGATACAAGTTCAGTCAGAAAGACGATGAAGAAGATGGTGACGATAAGAGACATGGTATTACACCAGAATAGCGCTGTGGAAAGGTTCTCGTTGTTACAGAATGCAGCGAGAGGGTCTTGAAGTCGATGGGATTTGGGGATGAACCCTGCCACTCGGAAGCAGTTTTCGTCAAACACGTTGACGTACACGTCACTACCCGTCGTCCTTACAAAACATAATCGACACAGGACGTCCCCTCTTTCCACTCAGAGGAATCAGTCAAGTATTACGGACAACAAAGTAGTACTGGTCACGGTATAGTGATTTACTGATATGATGTCTTTCGCCAACATCAGAAGCCAGAAATGGGAGTCAAAAGACGGTGCATGGGCTGCGAAGATTGCATTGGGAATGGGAATACTGATGCTAGCATCCCTCGTCTTGGTCGTGCGAGTATTGGTCCTCTGGGCCTCCGAGCCTCTCTAGGCTTGACTGCACTGCTGGCTACATGCGCCGTGGTGGGGGCCTCCAAGGTGTCCGCTCCTAGTGTGCAAGTGATTCCTCTACACTCGTACAGATGGATGGATGTCGGGACGATGGTCACAAAGAGCGATAGGCATGTGCCTACGTCCACACTATCCCCCCCGCGAGACCCCGGGACTAGAAGAATGCCTTGACAGACGTGACTTAACTAGTCTAGGGGCCCAATCGTCCCACTCCCACTCGGGTGCGGATATTCACGAGCGAAGAGCAGTCATGATTGCATTTGTGAGTGATACATGGTCGTAGTGCGGGCGTGCGATCTATCTCCATCTGCCTGTCGCCCTCCCGGGAAACAAAACATCGAATAACAAGACGCCTAAATATTGAGTTTGGTGCGCCGCCAGTGACGGCGCTTGGCGTTATACTGTAGGTCGCAGGACATCATCAGTATTCCGACAACGTAGCACCACAGTAATCAGTAACGCGTACTTGAATTTTGGTGTCCGTCTTCAGACGGAACCACTGAGGAATTGGCCTAGAATGATCAACGTCCATTGAGCTACATCTCCACCGGCTTTCACGTGCATTTTGCTCACCGGTTCTGGCGGGAGGCCTTGGCGAGGATCCGTTTCGTGCGGAAGGTCTTTTGAGAAGGCTAACGACGCGATAAGAACAGGACACCATACGACGGTGTGTTTGCTCACCATTTTGTTCTTCGGGGTCGGCGTCGATTGCGATGAGTTTGGTGTGGATATTAAGGTTACAAGTGGACTCTCGCTATACAGTTGCTGACTCAGCGGAATTCCACGGTAATATTAGTCAGCACTTCTCTTCAAGTCACGTGTTGCACTGTCCATTTCATACGCGTGTGGACACTGAAAAACATACACACGGTTCTACTTCTACCAACCATGCAATTGTTGAAAGTCTGGTTCTCGTTGTTGGCAGTGGCGGTCTGCGTCTTCGCAGCTCAACCGCCCACCGAGCTCCAGATCGAGACCACGTTCATGCCCGAGGAATGCCCCCAAAAGGCAGTCAAGGGGGACACCATCTCCGTTCACTACGTGAGTCCGTGACGTTCGATGTATTTGCTGTCTCAGCCTCATCCCCGTTGTCGTACATTTCAGACTGGCACTCTGTTTGACGATGGAACCAAGTTTGACTCGAGGTAGGTCGTTTCTTATTAAACCTGAAAGTGCAGTATGTAATGACATGGGGTGTCATAGTCTTGACCGGGGCAAGCCTCTCCCATTCAAACGTGTGTCCTCCCCAAATTTTCCGTCTTCTCACACGTTCACAGAGCTGACCGTGTTACTCTTAGTTGGTGCTGGTCAAGTGATCCGTGGTTGGGATGAGGGTCTTCTGAACGCCTGCGTCGGAGAGAAGCGCACGCTGACCATTCCTTCTAGCCTGGCTTACGGTTCGTCTACCGTCGTTCATTATCACTCTTTCTCACGGTGTGTGGTCTGTAGGGAGTCGTGGGGCTGGTCGTGCTATTCCCCCAAATGCTGTTCTGGTGTTCACGACAGAACTCATGGGTATACAACCCGGCAAGCGCGACGAACTCTGATCGTACATGCTTGTAGTGTGTATTAGATCCGACAAAGACCAAATAGATCAAACGCCTGTAAAGCATGAAACCACCCTTTATAATGAGCGTGCCCAATACATCCGCGTCAGTCAGCGAGTGATGAGTGCAAGAGGATTAGGAGACCGTTCGCTTCGTCTCCGGCCCTTTAAGCTTTTCTTGTACGAGTTCACCGAATTCCTCTCTAAGTATGGCCTCTCTCCTCTCCCTCTCCTCTCTCTGCAACTTGAGGATACCCCTCTTCTCCTCCGCACTGATGACCTGGTTTTCCTTCCTCATACGGACAGCGTTCATGCGCTTGTGTCTGCTGCCGCTCATGACATACCCAACTGACTCGAACTGTGCTATCTCATCCGACGTGAGACCAATTTCACCACGACGAGGGATGCGGCTTTGTGGATCGTCTTGCAAGAAGGCGGCCATGGCACTACCTTCGCCGCGTAGCAACGCACTACCATAAGCGCGCTCGTCTACCTTTTTGGATGCATTCGCCTTCATTAAAGGCTGAGGGCCAACATCCGTGTCCGAGTCGTCGGCTTCGTCAGCTTCGTCCACCTGCTCTTTGCTATGTGACGGTATGATAGCAGGTGGTGGCATTGAACCGTTGCTTTGAGACGTCGCCACAAACGGTGCCGCGACTACAGGCTTTTCGACCCATTCTCCCTCATCCTCAGACATACGAGAAGAGGAGAGCGCGGGACTCGGGCTCGGGCTTCGTGGACGGCTTGTACTCTTGCTCCTCCGGTGACGGTCTCTTTCTCTGGAGCGCTCTTCTTCCTCTGTATCGTGGTAGCTCCGTGACCGATGCTTGTGCTCTTTGCGTTCTTTTCTCTCCCTTTCTTTCCGAGCGCGTTTACGCTCTTTGCGTCCGCGACGACGGCGTTCTGATTCCGAGTCCGAAGACTCTATAGGAGTATCTGAGCGGTCCCGCTTGGGTTTTCTGCGAGAGGAACCACGCTCGGGTGATCTGCGGGAAAGTGGGTCAGAGGAGAGAATTTGAAAGGTGTGAAGCGATCACATACAGTGCGCGTGCGGGCGCTTTCGGTGAAGACGGCCAGATGCTGAACGTGGAACCCTCCCTTTGGGCACTCCGGCTAAGAAACGCATCTCAGAAACGCAGATTCACCCGGCCTTGAGAGGAAAAAAGTCGCGCACCTTTCCAGATACTGGCTGCTGCCGGCCCCATGACCACCGCGCCGCTCATACGTTCCGTCTTGTGGCTGGCGATTGGGATACATGTTCGGCGTTCCTGGACCAGGCGATGGGGGGCGCTTATAGTCTCCGTATTCCGGTGAGGCCCGTCGTCGACTCCTGCTTCTGTCCCTATCCCTGTCCTTGTCCCGCTCCCTGTATCTGCCTCTGTCCTTGTCCCGTTCTCTGTCGTTTACCCGCCGCCCACTGTCCCTGTGCGGGGGTGAAGTCCAGTCGTCGCCGCGGTCTCTTCTCCGGCCGTGTCTATCATCTGGTCGCTCTCTCTCGCTCTCTCCTCCTCTCGCTTTGTCGTTGTCGTTGTCTCTATCCCTCGCTTTTTCCTTCTTTCTGTCCCGCTCCCTGCGGTCTCTGTCGTACCTGTATGGTGGCGAGGGCGACCTTCCACGACGGAGGTCTGGACAGACATCCTTTGGGTCTTGTGGAACTAGGCCCATGCGCGAGGGATGAACAGTAGATTAAATGGGTATGCGGCGATCTTGTTGAGTAATTTGGATATGCATTGCAGGAATATTTTCAGTCAAGCCCGGGGAATTCGACGATCGAAAGAGAAGGCAAGGGTCGAGGTATGTAGCTCAAAAAGCTTAAATCTCGGCCGGTATTATGTCTTCTTTCATTAATCTTCTTCTCGTGTCGAACTTCCTCAGGTACTCCCTAGCACGCGCCTCGAAGATCTCGCAACCGATGAACAGACTGTCGGGTACGATGTCCTTGCGTTGCTCCCACGGCTTGAGATCTACGACCTCGCAGCTATCGATGGCGACAAGGACCATGCCAAAGCTGTATGCATCTGCGAGGAGCGGATCTTGGCACTCGCCACGTAATACCTCTGGAGCAGCGAATGGACGAGTGCCAGGGTGAATTTGCTCGACCATCGTTGGGTGTGGCTTTGAACCTGGTGAATCGATAGGTTTGCGATTGAGGTGCTGAAAGGGATCTGCAGGTTCGTCGGACGGTGGGAGGAATATGGACTCGATAGAGACGGAGCGGCCGAAATCGAGGAGCTTTATCGTATCAGAGGAAGGGGTGACTTGAATGTTGAGAAGGGAGAGATCGCCGTGACTTAGGCGAAAGCCATGGAGGTGGGTGAGGCCGTCTAGAAGTTGGTTATGGAAGTCGATCTTCTTTTCTCGGGCGAGAGGGGGACGTTGGCGAATGACGTCGTAGAGAGAGCGACCATCGACGTACTCGAGGACCATGCCGACGTTCTCGAGGCAACCCAGGAAAGCGGCGATGTTACGATGGCGAGAGATGGTTGTGTATACACGCAACTCTGCGATGAATTGGGTGGTGACGTCCTGGGCGTTTGACTGGATCTCTCCGTTTATCTCGAGCTGGACGACGTCCGGTTTCTTTACGACACACTTGAATAGGACGGAGGCGGAACCCTGTGCACAGGGAGCAAGGTTTGCGGTAGGATTTGGTGGAGCAGAGTAGGCGGAAGGGGTTGGGAAGGAGAAGATGGAGGTGGGGTGACGGGGGGGTTTGAAGACGGGTATGGATGGGTTCGGGGATTTTGTTGAGTTGTGGAGCTGGTAGTGACCGTCGTCTGGCGCGACGGTGGTGTCCTCGGAGGAGGTGGGGGATGAATTCAAGACGGGTGGCTCCTGGTCGAGTTCGACTGGAAGGATTGCGTGAGTTTGAGAGAGAGAGAGAGAGCGAAGAGAGCGACGGACCCATCCACCAGTTCTTTTTCGAGGTGAGGGTGACGCGTTTGACGTGCATGACGGACGGACTGAAAGGGCGAGTGACTGGGTGGAGGGCAGATGGCGGTTGGGTCGGATGTCGGAATGTCATGACATCACTCTGCTATTTCTCACGCCACGGGAGCAGTCATCGCCCATGACGAGCAAGAAAACGCTTTCTCTCTCTCTTTCTCTTCCACCCACCACGCACATGGCACACACAGAGAAATCGAACGAAACAACCCCTCCGTCCTCGCATCTCGATTCATCGTCACAGAGAGAAGACCAAGACTTGACCGCGAGCCTCCTCTCACAAACACTCGCTACCATTCCACCCTCGGTAGGCCCACCCACGGATCTCCTCCCATCACGACTCAGTCCCTTTCAGCCCCCATCTGGAGAGCTCCCAAAGCGCCGTCCTTTGCCTATTCCTCCGTCGATCCTCCAGCATTCTCAATCCTCGTCCGAGTCGCACCGCATACCGAGTCCTATTCCATCCACTCCTCCACCTCCGTACTCTATATTTCTTCCCGCAGGGGATCCAGTTCCGACGACTCGTGATTTGTCCAGACTGGCCCCACCCGCTTCCCATACTACCCTGGCCCCCGAAGCGCCAGTCATCATGCCACCTCTACCGAACGAGCAGGTCGCTCAAGGCCGTGCCCCATACGATTCATTCCTCTGCCATTCACCCCCTGCCAATACATGGATTGCTGTGGAAACGTCTCAATTCGAATATGTCCTCCTCGTTCGATTACCAGGCTTCAGACGAGACGGAATGCTAGTCTGCCTCCTTTCAATTTCACACCTTTTTACTCATCCGTCCGCTTAGAACCATTGCTACAAAGAGGCGTCGCATACTACACGTCGTCGCAGATTCCTGGGAGCCTGAAGGCGGTACGTCCCACCCCTTTAAATACCCTTGTCGTGACTTAGTTGGCATGTTAGGTCACTTTGAACGCCGCGTGTCGTTTGGCTATGATGCTGAATTGGCCCAGGTACGAGCTGAATTCGACGGTGAGATGCTTCGAATAGTTGTTCCACGTCGTTCAGCCATCCCTTCATGAATCACCCCGATGATAACCACCTTGATTTGAGCCGTTGGCGTGATGCACTTGCCCTATGATGTGTGCACCATGCACCATCGCTCACGCCTCCCGGAACGACGACTTTCGCACATTGGTAAACTAGCGCTGCACGTAATTTCAAGTACATCGTTTGTTCATTCCAATTCATCTGTATACTACTGACCCAGCGTCATTTCTATCCCCCACTGGAGCATGGCACACCCACATATCTATCTTTCCAAGGGCACTACGTCACTTGTCATTCCATTCTTTCACTCTTGAAAGGTGGTTTGCTGGAGGCTCGCATTCCTTGTTCCTTGAGTGTTGGCGGACAAGCTTGCGACTCCATCTTCATTTCACATGTACTTATTGAACATGTGTAATACAACTTCATAGACCCTCATCTATATGACCATCCGGGCGTAGACGACATGTCGCGGATGGGCAAAGACTGAACACCGTGTTGAAAACGCAGCAAACGGATCGGATATAGATCCGAACCGTTATGAAAGTGCGTACGTGGAATGTTTCACTTTGACAAGCGCCGGTTGCCACTCCACCAACGTTTGCCATCCGCTCTGTTTGACTAAAGCTGACGCAGAAGAGACCCGGGTTACTCCTCACCGGTCCACCTGCTTCCGGGAAGACTGGTATCGATACAAAACACGGAAACATTGGTACCAGCTGGTACTCGAGCTTGCTTTACGAGCTCAAGCTCGGCGCCCATCCGTCGTTCGAACAGCGCTCTCCGTGACTCGCTGCCATTACGATGGCGGTGACAGGTTCACAACATCAACATCCGATGACGGTCTCCCGACGATCGCACAGCGACCCACGCTTCGGCATCGGTCACTCGTGTTTAACGAATCCTGGAGTGCGGAATTACTATCCGTCGTCCTCTCGTGGTATTGGCGGTGTTGTCGTGACGAAACCTGGAGGGCGGACGTGGTTCGCATGCGCAACATTCCAGCCGTTTGCTCAAGGGAATCGACAGAACATGCAGCTGCAGAACCCCCCTCGAGTGACCTCATGGACACCCCCAAGCAAAACCTTGGAAGACGACTGTCGGTTCCATGGCCCCTTGAAGGTGTCTGCAAGTTCACTGTCTTTCCTCCAATTTCGTGTTTCCCCTGACTGAGAGAACAGTCGTTGGGTCTCGCGGATTATCTGACCTACCACACGATGGATATACCCGTCCTCAGACTAAGAACCAAGCACGGCGATTCATATGATGCACTCTACGGGGCACGTTGCCGACTAATCTGCCACGTCGAGACGAACCCAGAGAATTTCTTTTTTTTCCTGATGTCACACACAACGGAGTCCACATCGAACGTCGACCAAGACCTTATGCGTATCGAAACTGTGGCAGAGGTGCAGGACGTGTACCGTCCGAACGTCTCCATGCACAACGCGCCATCCATGAGCGAAGCGTGTTATCTTTTCTGGTAGGTCGTCGACAAGATAGCACTTGCTAGAGACGCCTGTGTATTCTGACTGCTGTTCCTCTTTATGCTTTCAAACGCGCCCTATCGCGGTTGTTGGAAATGACGTCCTTGAGTTGTCAACTCGAGGAGCGGTGGAATCCCCTTCCGTTGGGTTGGAGAACCGGAGTCTCCACTGAGGCAGAGATCCATGTCGACTCAGGGTTGTCGGGAGTGAAGGCTTTGCGGAGAGCAGTTCGGACGTACTGAGGGGCTGTGAGGGAGGACTGAGAAGGGGGTCAGAGCTGGCCCCAGTAAGTAGTGCTATATCAAGTGAGAATGGAGTTGCAAACTCGTCCACCGAGACTGGAATGCGAACTGTAGTGGTCCAAGGAGAGAGGTGTGGTACTCGAAATGGGAGTTGGCTCTCACGTAAGTTGTACTTTCATCTGGTTCACGTTTGACGCTCGGACGCAACACAAACAAGCACGCGATGGCCACGAACTCGTCGGAATCGCCAGCTCCGCAAAACCCAGCGAACATCATCACTGCCCTTGGAAACGCTTTCAAGAGCCAGAATGGCGAGTCCATCACAGGCGAACGAATCGCCCAGCTGCTCGCGCAAAACATGGGCCAACTCGGGGAGCTCGCACGTCAGGGGAAACTCAATCCTCAGCAGATCCAGCAGGTATGTTGTGTGTTTCGGGTCCTGGCTGCGCCTCGTGACGTTGGAGCGATGAATTGATCACGTCACTTCTTTGTTCACCCAGCTGAAAGAATACGCGGAGAAGTACAAACCCACTACGACCACAGGAACGAGTACATCTGGGACAACCACGACAGGAACGACTGCTGCCAAGGTAGGGTCATAAAACTTGCTTGACCGACCGCGTTTCGTGACCAGGCGTACTTTTTTTTTTTATACCTCCCCAAGACGACTGCGACCCCTATGACATCCACTGTCTCGACTGGGACGACCTCCGCTTTCAAAAGTGGCTCTCCGGCGCCACTACTCACATCAACGCCAGGAGACGGCTATCCGATCAGCCAAATGCTCAACACGACGAACCCAGGCCCTGTTCAGTGGACCACGGCGCAACAAGGAAGACCAACGCTCACGGGTGGTATGAGTGGCGGTAGATTGTCAGGTCAGTTCTGGGCCGTGTTTCGTGTGGCGCTTTACGACTGATGCTATTGTCGTTTGGAACAGGGACGCCATCGCAGATTACGAGGGGTGATGATGCGACCTCGCTCACGCTTGATGACGGTCGGGCGAGGAGGAAGAATACGCCGGGCGATCAGAGCATGCGGCGATCGATACAGGACCTCGTCACGAGCATCGATCCCAACGTGCGCATCGAACCCGAGGTCGAGGATGTAGGTCGCACCCCCCATCGTTGTATAGCGATATCCACCCCGCTCGGCTGACGCGACGTACAAGTTACTCTTGCAGGTTGCAGACGAGTTCATCGATTCCGTGACTAATTTCAGTTGTCGGCTTGCTAAGCATCGAGGGGGGGATACGCTGGAGGTGAAGGACCTGCAGCTCCATCTCGGTAGGTTGGTTTTACCATCCTCGATTAATGTTGCTCACCGTCTGGTACAGAAAGAAACCACAACATCCGTATCCCTGGATTTGCCTCGGATGACACGCGCATATCGTTATCGCAGTCCACGGTCATCCCTGCCGTACCTGCACCAACTGCGAAAAAGGCAGCTCAGGGCACGACCATGTCGCTTCGGAGTCAGCGGTTGGCTCAAGTGCAACAAGCCAAGCGGGAGGCGAAATTGATCTGATGGAATGATGCATACTTCTTTGATTGACTCGTCAAGGATATCATATCCGTTTCTTTATCGCTGTAATCACATCATGTACCCTTATCTTTGCAATATCAACACTGGCGATAATCTGTATTCTCAAGATGACAGAAGTGAGAATTGATCGTCAGAACAAGGGGGCAGTGTGAACGAACAACTCTGCTGCTCGTAGATTCTATTCGAATAACCCGCAACGAATGTCCCAGAATAAATAGTCGAGTCATTAGCTACGCGCGGCTATGGGTATACTCTGTGACTGGCATCATGAAACGAACGCACAAGGGATCCCGTCCCGAAGTGATGCCATAGCAGTTCGATGCTGGCTGATCGCAAGGACGATGAAGGCATGCCATATCGCATGTGAACCGCCGCCGCACCAGTCAAGCCAATGGGAGAGACGCTCGGAGAGGAAACGTTCTGGTATGTTGGTTACATAGAATATAAGGCCGATTAAATAAGAGATCAAAGATGGCCAGACGGGATCTGTAATTGGCATGAAAATATTGACCTGGAGAATGTGGCGAAACCTACTGATATATGCAATTACCTGTCGTAGTGAGTGAAGGTAAGTCAACACAGCGAGAGGTGCGATAGCCGTGAAAGCCATGGAGAGGAAGAAGACAACTCGAACGCCCTGGCTGATCGTCAGTACTTTGTGTGTGAGGGCGGGAAGGATATCTTACCCTGTATGCTGGATCGTTGAACCATTTGAGGAACGGAAACGCATTGCCAGCTACACCAACGAGGAAGCAGCAAGCGAGGAAGAATTGCCCTAGAATTGGATGACATTGGAAGCCATAGTATACAACAGTGCCGATGCTGGCGCTGATAAGCCTGTACGGCCGAGTTAGCGACGTGTGGTGGGGGAGAGGGGTATACGTACCATCCGATGCCAACATAGTCTATCCTAGCACACAGATCCATCCCATCGTGGTGTGCACATCCAGCCATAGTATGCCATACCACACTACTGAACAGACAAATAAGCGCAAGAGTAATGAATGCGGTTTCAGGAATGTCTCGAAGCGAAGATGAATTGAATATAGGGATGCAGTTGATCAGCCATAATATGAACGGAATGAAATGGGTATGGATATTGACTGAAAAGCGTATGAGTAGGATGCAAGGACGGCAAAGATGGGGGCGCACGTGTCTCATTGTGCCATGCAAATAGAGACATTACGATAAGTGGCCACTTCTCGAGTGGAATAAACCTGACGGCGGGAACATGAGTCAAACACGAGGAACGTGTGTGGGCTAAAAACATACCGGTATCCTCTAGTGACGAACGGGTTGTTGCGCCATTGCGGTGGTAGGTCTACGTAGTGAATAAGCCTTGAGCCTTGGAGGGACTGCTTGATGGCGCAAGTAATGTCACGAGCCATGTCCTCTGCCTCCGTGACGTCGTCGGACAATTCGGCAATGAATTCAGAAGACTTGATCGACTCGAAAAGGCCCGACAAACGTGTGCTTCCGGGAAAGGTATTCAAGTCGGTCGTAAGCACATCCATTGACCTCAAGTGGGCTTGAAGGGACTGGAAGCGAGCCGATAGGGTAGAGATATACTTTTCCGGTAAGCGGGATCGAACGTCTTCCATAACGGAGGTGGTATCCGCCAAGGAATGAGAGAGCTGTGCACGAACGTTGCTCAGGGAGGGAACGTCGGGGAGCTCTGGGAGATGAGAGCAGACATCAGATCTGATGCTACGAAGCATCTCCAGAGCGTCCCTCGCCCATGTGCGCGCCTCTTCGACAGTATATTCACCCTTGATCTTGAGCGCTGCGGGGATGGCGATCTCTGAGATGGGTGATTCGATCGTCGAAAGTCGACTCTCGACGTCCTCGAGATACGAGAGGAGGAAGACTCTGAGCGCTCCGAGAGACTGCCTCGCGGACCCAGAGGAGGTGAAGTCAAGTGCTTCAAGAAGGGGGGGTACGTCGTGTGTCTCAACGGTAGAGAGACGACGTCGATGGCGCAGACGATTTTTTGTCACCATCGCCGCGGTCGACATCGTGCAAGTGCAAAGTTGTGAAGGTCGAGAGTTGAGACGGGCTCCCGTGCCGGCATTTTAAATGCCCGGTCACGTGAACAATGGTCTTGAATGATCTTGACCAAATTCATCCTCGAGTCAAGACTAACGTAGTCCCATCATGACGGTCTCACCTAGAAGACCACAGCTGCTAGTCGTCGGTCTAGGAAATATACCATTCCCAAATACCCGACATAGGTTGGTCACTTCTGTTTCAAAAAATCGCTAACACCTACCGAGTCCTTGCAGTGTCGGTCACCTCATAGTAGACGCCCTCGCTTCTCGCTTTGGGATTCGTATGGCTCCCAACAAAGTTCTCAACGGTTTCACCGGCCGTTCACATGTCGTCCTCGGCGACTTGAACGTCGACCTGACTCTCTTCAAACCAAGTACATCCCCTCTCTTCCACGTAGCTGTACCGCCGCTCTGGCTCATCTACACACACCAGAACCCCTCATGAACATCACCGGACCAGCAGTCGCCGCTGCACTTCGTCATACCGCCAAAGTTCCGGGTGCGATGATTGTGATCCACGACTCGCTCGAACACAAACCCAAGACACTCTCTGTCAAGTTTGGCGGCTCGGCCAACGGTCATAACGGCGTTCGCAGCGTCATCACGGCCCTTGGGGGAGTTCCCGACTTTCATAGGTTCCGTATCGGAATCGGTCGTGACGGCGATGCGGCATCGTATGTGCTTGGTAGACTGTCTACCGAGGAGGGCGCCCATTGGGATGTCGGTGGCGGCTTGGACATGGTCTGTAAGGAACTCAACGAGATAGCTCTCAAGCCACCAGTCACTTGACGTGGTATCTCTTCTACGCCCTCGAACCTTCGTGGAAAGTGTTTGACCGTGCCAGCCCAGCCTCTCGCGCTCCGAGCCAAAGATAGAGAGTCTGTGCTTAAAGTTGGCACAAATATTCTACCCTACCTGCGTGGGTTCCTGGCACTCAGTATGACGTGACTCTATCCTAATGGTCAGCAGATGTCCAATGTAGTCTAATATCAGCAGTGTAATCGATTGACATCTCGGTATCGGTAGATATATAATAGCTCGAGTAATACCATCAAGAAACATCCACAGCTTCGCACAAACACTACAGATACACTGTACACTCTGTAACAGTTGCCCATAAATCATTATGAAAGGCGAGGTAAACGTAGAAAAATGCGTTCAGAAACTCACAACGTCAGGAATGCTCAGAATGTGATATTGACAATACCAGGAGTCGCAGCCTCAGACCGTATCGTGAATTTATGTCTACAGTGCTGTCAGTGAGATTCAGTTGCTGTAAAGCTAGGAGAAATATTACCGTTTTCCAAAAGCAGTGAGAGCGTCCCTTGCGTCCTTTACCTTCCCCCTGAGAATTTTCTGCTTGCTGATCACAGCTTGAATGGTCATGGGTCCCGCATCCTCCTGTGCCAACAACACATCCAACACTGCCGTTGTGATCGCAAACTGAGTTTCTGGAGCTGATTTATTTGCCAAAGAAATTTCTTGTATCGAAGGATTTGGTGGCGGTTCTGGCAGTCAGTCAACGACTATCCTTGAACATAGATAGTAGACGATTCACCGGAGAATTTTTTCTTCACAATTCTGGCATTGATGGCGTTCAGCATCTTCTCCGTGTCCTCCAGATCTGACTGGATGGCTTTCGCAGGACGACTCTTTGAATCATCCTGCTCGTCTAATTTCTTTCGTAAATCAGCGCGCGATCCTTCAAGCTCAAGAACCTGGGTCGTCAAGAACACGATACGTTTATCCTCAGCAGCCTGTTGCTCCTTGGTGAGCTCAGTCGGCGCTTCATCCTGCGTTGCGGGATCTTGTTCCGCAAGAGCCTCTTCAACAGCAGGATCACCAGCGAATTCGCTAAATGGAGGAGGTGGCGTACGGGACGGAGAGGGTAAACTGAATAACGAGGTTTTTCTTGGCTCCTCAGTACCTCCTTTGTCTGCCCCGCCCTGAGGTGGAGGAGGGGTACTATCCACACCGCCGGATGACGCCGGTGTCTGATCAGGTTTGCTTGTTTGGGGTTGTTCTTGTTGTTGCCCTGGTTCCGGTTCCGCTGGTTTAAACAACAATGGAGTGGTGTCTCCAGGTTGTGTCAATATGTTAGCAGGGGGGTCGACTTGTGCAGGAGTGGGTAATCGAGGCTCAGAACCTTGAGCAGCACCGCCCACGTCAAGCTTGTCCCGATCGATCGGTTCTGCCTGAGTTTCTTTAGGAGGGACTTCGGGTGTGTCAACGTCAAGTGGATGCTTCAGCTTGGATCCCTTCCATGAAGGAGCAAACTCAGCACAACTACGCGACGTAGACTGGTATTTTGTTGATTGCGTGGAGACAAACGGCGCAAAAGATTTGGTGGGACCCACACCAATCTCAGAGGTGGCCTTATCAACGTGGGAATGGTGACTGTCGTACAATGGGCTACGGGGTTGGGGTTGGTCATATACACCACCAATCACGGAGGCGGCACGCGATTCGGGGAGGGGTATTTGGTCTGGGGGCCGTGATCCTTTATTGGTAAGGTCGACATCCGGAATATTGGGGGGAACGTCAATCCTTGGAGGAGGGTCAAAGATGAATGCGGGTCGTGATTGTGTGTGGGTCGAGGGACCTGGTTGAGGCTCAGGAGCTGATTCGGGATCAGGCTGGAATGGAGAAACTGGTTCATTCGACTGGGCAGGTGTGGGACGGCTAACGTCCACCCAATCATCGGGTAACGTGGGTGGGTCACGACGTGATGGGTCGTCAATGGGTCCAAGTGACGTCGATGTGGCAATAGCACCAACCACGGCCGTGTCGACGGTGGTTTCCAAAGATACGGACTCGCTGTGGGTTTGCGTGATTGTGATTGTGGTATCTTGAACGGTAGTGGTTTGTGTCTGGGACGTGTCAACATGCGTGGCATCAATGCGTGCATAGGCTGCATGTTCTCGTGAGGGTATAAGAGAAGGAGAGGATCCTGGAGTCATGACGATGCGTTCGCGCAGGCTAGAGACGTCTGTACCTGTCTCTGACCATCCTGAGACATCAGGAAAGGTTCCCGGAGGACTACGCCCTGGTCTACGTGCGGGGATGGGCATTGGTGCCGGCAAAGGCGCTGGCGATCGAGAAGGGGCAGCTCTGTCACTCCGCATCGAACCCGACACCTCCGACGACGTCGAACGTGATTGGTTGAATAAGCGCATGCTGGGGAGATCATTTTTTATTCTAATACGCGGGACGGCCCGTTTGACATGACGGACGTCTTTGCGCACCTGGCGGTAGAGATGTCGGAGACCAGAATCACGCCAAAGGTTGGGCGCAACGTCTGCTAGGAGCATTCCTACCAGTGCCCAAAGGGCGACGAGGGCAAGGCGAGAGAGGGATTGCGTGAACAGGAAGTCGACGAATATTCGGAAGCCGAACCCGAGATAAGGATCGAAAGAACGGGGCATTCGCTGCACGAAGTGGTTGAGGACCACGCCTTCCCACAGTCCTACGAGGACGCCTGAAGTCAGAAGACGAGCAGTGAGCCAGATGGGAGACGTTGAACGATAGTAGATGGAACACACCACCGACTCTGTCGTCATTGTCCGTCGCAACATCAACGACGATGCGCAAGACGAGACCTACGCCGATTGCAAGTACGCTCTCCATAGATGTTACTGTAGATATGACATGTCTGGTATGCGAGTAGGCGGAGGAGGACAAGGAATAGACGGAGGCCAGGATGAAAGGTGTTGAAGTGACTTCAGTGTCACCGTCAATGCACAAACAACTTTTTTTGTTTGTCCATTCGAGCCCGCCGAGAGCGGGGATAAAGCTCGCCTATGAAGCTTTGAAGGACCATCACTCGAACATGTACTGTGAGCGATTCTCGCCCACGTTCCCTTTTGACGTCCTCGCTATCATGCTCGGTAACCCGAGAGGACTCGCGTTTCAGCGCTCAGCGCCAGACTCCAAATTCTTCCGGGGATACCGTCGACCGCCAGAATCGACCAAGCTCAGGATGCACAACTCACTGCGTCTGATCACATCGTCGGTCCGGTGAAGGCACTCTCGACGTTCTCCGAGACACTCCCCTTCAGAACTCTTGGGTGGCGAAAATCTATCTGTTTTGCGTTGCAATCTATACAGGCGTCCAGGGAACATCACTTTTACTCGGCTGTTGGCGACACTTGAGCTGCGCTAGAGGTTAATATTGATATATGCAATAAATATGGTATAATATCCAAGGGCCATCGAACATCTAATAGCATGTCTTCAGGAAAAGAATCGCCAAAGCGCTAGTCCCGTCAGTGACATCAGCACAACAAGTACCCTCATTTCCTCGCCAGCCGCACTCCTCTCAAAGAGCAGCCCAAGTCCACACTGCTTCTTCGCCCTAGGATGCAAGTCAAGGGTATAGTTGTATCTCTTTATCTTCTTCGGGTTGCCTTCTCGCGACAAGCTGCTGAATGAGATAGAGGGTGCCACCAAGGGCACAAGGAATGGTTCCAACGAGGACAGCAGCGAGCGAGAACTGCGATGCTCTGTACACGCCACAGAAGTAGGTAAACCGTGTTCGTCCGTCTTGAGGACGTAATTCCCTGTCGCAGTATATGGATGACCGGGATCACCGCTGGTGCGACCTATTTCCGAGCCAAAGTAAAGCGGGAGCGGGAAGTCGGGCGGAACGAACGTTATTGAAAAAGCATGTAATCGTGGGAGCGCATGGGCGATTGTGGCAGCACAAGACGGGAGCGAATCTTCGTGCTGAGAACGGACGAGGGTCGTCCGGAGATATTTGAGGCGAGGAAGTGTGCGCACTGCTTTAGCGAGCGTGTCCTGCGAAGCAGGTGATTGATATGAAGGTACAAAAGAGCGAGGTAAGCGTACGATAGTGAATGAAGATTTGCGGGTACATATAACCTCAAGCTTGGTGAGACCAGGGCACGCATGTGCAATAGATCGCACCAAACTTCCGCCTTCATAGGCGGACTGAAAGACGAAACAGACGCGTAATTCGGTTAGGGACTTCAGGCCCCTAAGAACACTAGCTAGTAGCGAGGGAGCAAGATCACGGATGACCAAGGGATCATCAAGTGCGACGCTGGTAATCTGGTGGTGAATGGGCGCTAGTCCTTGCAAATGTTCTATCGCGCCGCTAAAGTGAGTGAGCTCGGGAAGAGAGCTCGGGACAAGAGCAGCGAGAAGTGCGGGGTTTAGCGCCGTACGCGAAGTCCGGAGCGAACGTAGTCGAGGATGTGCCTCAAGAAATGCAATAAAAGGTGGCTTGATACCAGCGTGGGGATCCCAATCAAGCAAAATGTCCCCGAGAGAGAGGGTGTGTAGCCTAGGCCAGCGTGCATAACACAAAGGGCGTACTCCCTGCGCGGAAATGAACGGCGCACCACTGATGTGTAATTCTTCTAGATCAGGAGACCTGCGAATGAGCATGTCCCATAGCCGGGGCTCTGCGCGAAATTCTACTTCCCATAAGAACTGCGCTAGCTGTGGCATGAATACGTGTATGAATTACCTTGGAGATCAACGTCTGCGAACTGCTCGTAGAATCCTCGTTTCACGCTGAGGATGAAACCGCGGAGACCTTTGAATTGAAAGAACTAAACCCGTAATAAGTCTTGGAATATTAGACACAAGGTTGATGGAACAAACGTTGCTGTGACTCTCTGGAAGTTGCGCACCATAAGAGGTACCGACAGTTGTGAGCCGTGGACACCTGGCAGATAGCGAGAGATTATCAATCTCACGCCTAAGCCCGACGGAGCTTCTCTTACGATATGCGCAGTGCGAGCCACATGTCGTCACGTTGAGGAATTTCGTCGGCGTCCCAGATAAAGGTGTGAAGTGCGTCTAGGGAGTGTGCAAGACGCTGTACGATGCTGGAAACGATATACCCATTGTAATCAATTGAGGGTGCCCTAAGGCCTGTAGAAAAGCGGACAAGGAGCTTCTGAACATGACGGGCGATATCGGGATGGTTATTGAGCATTGTCAATGTGGAATGACATTGTTCTATGTTGACAAGCTGAACATCAGAGTAGAGTGCAGGACAGAGGCCGCAGAAGAGGTGTTTGCTCTACAACCAAGTGTCAGTGCGATGACATGAGCATGTGGGAGGGACTGGCCGACAGAGCAAGCCGCAGGATGTCTGCCTTGGAGTCGATGTAGCCCGCGATTTCGTGCACGATATCAAAGGGGAGATTTGTGAGCTTCATGGGAGCGAGTGGATGAGAGTCATTCAGGAGCGTTCCGCAGGGACTTGACCTTGGTCAGCCACACCCTCGGCAACCAAACCACGGAGCGTCGAACGCTCCGTCTACTAGTAACATCTCCATGGCCCCGTGCTCCGGCTCCGGCTCCGGCCCGGCCCCTTCCAGCGATGTTTAGATGCTCAAGATAAACCAGAGCCTCGTCATGATCGACCGAACCCCCCTAGTAACTGGTCAAGTCAATCACCCGACGGCTAGTTAACCTACGCGTAAAAGGTACGACAGACCATGGCCATCTTCGACCTTGCACGATCTGAGCAGCACGATTTACCCACACAACCGTCGCCCACGACTAGTTTTCCAAGTCCACCAACCTAACCAGCCGCAACCATTGCTAATTCATGTCTTGACGATGTCTTCTGAAACAACATGCCTTCCCTCGCTTGGGACTTTCACACTCCCAGGGACAAGTTTATCAAGGACCAGCTCAGCTTCGTCCTTCAATCGTACAAAAGCAAGGTGTTTTCCAACTTGGACACCAACGTGGGCCATGCCTATGATACATCCAGACTCATACCTCTCCCAGATAACTCATGGAAGGCCCACGCAGTATGCACCAACCTCAATGATCTAGAGTTCGGATCGGTCGGTTGAGAGACCATCAACCAAGCGGTCGTTAAGTGTGAAAGGGCAGCAGAATCTCTCGCCGAGGAACCCACCATGGTCAATGTTGTCACACGTCTCAAGATGCAGGAAACCAGCGTGCTCATCGTTCAGCTGAATCAGTGAACTGGAAGAACTGTTATACTGTCCTCTCTTGGTTTGTGAATCTGACATCCCGTTGTCTTACTGTATCATAGGGCACGATCACTTGGCCCACTTGCTGTTTTGTTTAGAGAGATTGCTTGCCTGTGTGGTCGATCGACTGTCGGTTTCCCACTTTCCTGGTCTGTCTACACTCTGGCATTAAAACGGGCCCATCGGCAAGTATCCTATGCGAAGTAACGTTTCCACCTCGGCAACTGTCGCCCCGGTTGAAAAAGAAAGCGGACGCGACGGGAAGCGTTGGTCCGTGTGAGTCGAGCGGGCAGATGGACGAACGCAAACTTCCAAGGGGGACCACGTTGTACTAGCATTGGGTACAGCCAACGGCCAACCCAGAGTGCCAGGCATATCAGGGCAGACGAGTACCGGATACACTGATCCAAGACAGACTTGCCTACGAGCCAGATAGGATGTGTTCATTGGTAAAGTACTGCACTGGGCCTGTCATGTCGGCCAAAGAGGACATGGATTTCCTCACGTCCAAGCGACTCACTCAAAGTCGATCGCCAAGGTTGACGAGTATGCTCTCGCTTGCGTCTACCCGCGTACGGCAACATATTCATGTTTCCAAGAACTTCTCGACGCGGTCTCCGTCGAGTTGGGTTCAAACTCAAAAATGCGCACTCTCGGCGAAGACGATCCCCTGTTGGCGCTTCAAAAAGCTGGAAGTCGGTTCCTCCATAAATCAAGCACGTTCATCTTGGCCTCTCAAGCGTCAGACGTCGGGGCTTCTCAGCTGTGATCATCGACGGGAAGATCAAAAGTTTGAAGAGCGACGGAAGCACTGCTATTCGAAGATGGGTCCACGCCGTCGGATGCAGTCGTCAACCTTGTCGTCTTCGCAACCGGGGTGTCGCATCGTTCCAAGTTTCTTGCGTTCCGGTTTCGACGATCCCCTGACCCGGAGGTAAGGGTCTGTTCTATGCGAAGCAGGTTGCCCATCCGTACGACCTTGGTTCTCCCCGCGCTTGTGGCGTTCTTCGTGATTGTCAACCGGATCGCTGACACCGGACGATTTGTAGAAGTAAAGGCGAATATAGACCGCTCCATATCTGTTCGATTTGGTCGCTAGGTGCAGTAATACTTTTTCAATGACTATAGAACCTAGACCATGTGCCCATACGCGTGGCCTCGTCGCCAAGGACCGAACGAGCCAACCTACTCGAAATACATCACCGTACCTTACTTGGACCTTGCAGAAACAACACTGGGCGTACATGCAATAAAAACAACAAAAGACGAATGCATCCAACTGCCATGATTGTGAATGAATGGTTTTCTACTTGAATTGCGCGGGTTATCGCTGGACTGACTGAAACTGAGGTGGAAACGAAAGAAAAAATGACGTGCAAAAAGAGGGTTGTTGGAATCGACGATGCTGCGGGTAATGAAAGTACCAGAAATAATAAACATTGAAAACATCGAACAGTGCCATTGATTGACAGGGTAACGAACGATGTTCAAGAGGCAGAATATTCAACTTTTGAGAGTCTGCGAACGACCGGCATGGGGTTCGGTTAACAAGCCACACGAAACCTGCGCAAGAGATCAGAAACAACCGTAATACATAAAACACCTAGTTGTACCTCCAACGTGGCACCTAACCCTTGGAAGACGAAGCGGTCATCGCAGATTTCCTCTTCGCCTCTGAACTCTTGCGACTACCAAACGCCGAAGCGATAGTATTCATGGAGATCCTGCTTGTCGGAACTTTCTCGGCCGCACAAGTTGTATACGTCGACAAGCCTGACCTATTGCTAACCGAAGTAGACATGATGGACTGAATCGTCGTGCTCGTGCTCCACCGGGAACTTTGCTGTAGATGAGCCACCTGAGGAGGTTGCATTGTCGGCACCGGAATGGACGTGTTCTGATTGTCACAGTCTTCACCACCCTCGCTGAGGGACTGTAGCAGAAGCTGTGCAAGCCGCACTTCGTCCCCAAATCCCCTGTCTCTTTCTATATCTATTTCCGTGCCTCGGGTCTCTAGGACGGGCAACAACGTGCGAGCAGAATCTTGGTGGCTGAGACGTTTCTTTCCGTTCGCACGGGTCTTCTTTCCCTTGGGTCGTCCTCCCTTGACAATTGAACGCGGCGCGGGAAAACGGTATTGTACGCCAATTTCCTTGTTCCCGTTCCATCCCACGTCAACTTCATCGAGGCCAAGCCCAACAGGCGGGAGAGGTGGTGGCGGTGGCGGCGAGCTAGCAAACGGATCTCGCAAGGAAAGGAAATCGAGTAGAGAATCGGATTCACGTCGGTAAATGGAAGGCTTTCGTGTCCGACGTACAGGATTATCACGCGAAAACTTGTCAAAATCGCCTCCGGGTGGCCCCTGTTCGCAGCCTATCGCCACTTGCTTTTCCGAGGAATACGGATGAGGTTTAGCGGGAAGTACTTTTTCGCATGACACGAATGTAAGCTCAAAATGATTAGTGAAACTGTTTAACCTACTCTGAATAATGGTCAATACCGTAATAGACCACAGAAGTGTGCAAGCAGCAGACGCGAGGAGGAGGTGTGGCAGAGGTTGATTGGTTCGCGTGATCGCGCCATCCCCGAGTATGCTGGCAGCGACATTCAGGGCAGCAGAGAGGGTGGCGAATATTTGCGCAATCGCGAGGACCAGCGGCAGAAAGATGAAATTTTGTCGGTCAAACTTGTGAAGATCTTTGTCCATGTTGTGTGGGGGGGTTGACGTCGAAGGGGGAAGAAGATCGGGGCGGGCGGATTGATTCGCAGGACAGCTTCCACGTTCCGACCAGCGTTGCAATGCGAGAGAACCTGGGAATGGCCAAGTAGCTGGGGTTGGAGAGGATATCCGGCCAGGGGTCTTTCCAGACGATTCGTCGGCTGGCCTACCTTTTTCGATATTCACCTCGGCCGCAATGGCTGAATATCGACGGCGCAGGAGGATTGCCGCTGCTATGGCAAGGGTGAGTAGGATACCACGAGCTACCAGTGCTAATGTGGCTGGGAGGAGGAGAGGGCTCGTTGGAATTAGAGCAGAGACGAGCTCTGTCCGATTATCATCTAATGGTGATGCGGCCAAGGGGAGGGGAAATGACCTACCACAAGCGACGAGGAAGGCGGTTAGTGATAGGAAGAAGCCAAGGAAAGGAGGGGGGAATGCGGGGGTCTGGGAGGATGGACTGAGAGCGTATATAGAAATACCGGACACTGGGCACAAGACCATTAATCACAGGAAGCAAGGGAAAATGTGAACAGCACGGCTTACATGTAGTATGCAAAAGGGACGAGAATGCTCTGGCGACCACTGTGAGCGGCTCGCCACAGGCGACGCTCAAAGCTGTCCCGCCAGCCACGGCAGCCAAGATGGCCAGGAAGACGAAGGCCACGCCTTTTATGGGGGTGGATCTGTGAAACAGCCAATTGTAGACTGATAGAGCGAGGGAAAGGACAGGGATAGGGAGAAGAAGGGCGGGCGCGACGACGTCGAGAGACGCCATGGCGGGGGTAAGAAAGGAACGACAGACAAAGGAATGTGGGTGGTGGAAGAGAGAGAGAGAGAGAGATTGGGGGGACGAGAAATGGGGGAGTAATGAGAACGGAGAGGGCTTCTGAGGGAGCTTCTGGCAAGGACAGACAAGATGGAATTTGGCATCTCGATTTCTGATTCTGCGTGACATCTCAGAATTTAAACGACAAGTCACTCACTCTACGAAATCTGGTAGTTCAAGATAAATTCACCACTCAACACAACACCATATGTACAGACATAGATATCAGACTAGTGGAATTGACGCGGAGAAGCTGCGGCGCCATGTCACCAACGAACAGCACAGCGACGACCCATCCACTTACATACGACATATAATGCATGCACACCGAGCACACCGCCAGCAGCAACGCGTTTGAAGGTGAAGGGCTGCCCGAAACCAAGTTAGAGTGGATCGACCGATGCAGCGAGTGACCACAAACCTAATGCTTGGGCTGCTCACTCGTGTCGGCGTTCTGTCCTTTGGGGGCCTGTGGGTCCGCGGACGGCTTGGATGCACCCGCCGCTTCAAGCCGCTTCTCCTCCTCCTTGGCCGCCTTCTTGGCCTTGTACTTGTCATAAAGATAGGTAGCCAGCATGATTAGCGGAAGACGAGATCGTGAGTGTGATAGCGAGAGCTGTTGAGAAGGGTATGACTTTGAAACACTCCCTTTTATCTCGTTGATAAAAATGCCGGGCACGTAGCCAACGCAACGACGTGTTGACAATCATGCATCACCGGGGCTGTTCCACATGTGCCACCCAGCGATGAAAGCTGAAGAAGCCAGATCAAACACCTGCTAACGCTATTAATCTCGTTGTCAGTGATGGACATTCTGTGCCGAACTCGGAAGTTCGCACTGGCGGTGGGTCGCCGCTGTGCTTGCGGATATCGGAAAAGACCGAACATAACGAGTGTCGCGTGAAGTCGTTTTCTTTGACTCTGCTCTTGCGCTCCTACGAGCAAGCAGTATCTTATCCAAAAATTCCTACACTTCTCATTTCATTTCCTCACTCCCCGTCATAGACCATAGCGACCATCACTATTCCTTTGTGTATCAAATGTCCGACCCTTCTAATTCTGAACCCGCCCCGACCCATGACGGTCCGCGAGCAAATAGTAGCGCACTGCGGCCTGCCACAAAGTCGACTGCCTTGTCGGTCTCGACCCCAAACCTCAACGGTCATACCCTCGAAGGTCCCTCAGAGCGGATACAAATAATCAACGACGAGAAGAATTTTACGTGAGTGCTCTCCCTTTCGTTCATCTAGACTCATGGCAGGGACTGGGGACCCTTTGGTCACCGCGGCTCGCGCTATTGACTGGCGTGATTTGTCCTTCCAACTCTGGACAGTCTAACCTAATCACTCAATAGTCCGGACCTATCCACCCAGGTCGAACGGTGGAGTCTCCGCGACGCCGGATTCGACTACAACATCGTCGCCGTCTTTGGTTCTCAGTCAACCGGAAAGAGTGCGTCACCATCTTCTCTTCGCGTATTCACTGCCTCTGGGCGCGTGCTGTGTCCTACTGCCTACTTACCTACATCCCCGGGGTTGCACAGGTACTCTGTTGAATAGATTATTCGGAACCACATTCGACGTTATGGACGAGACGAATCGACAGCAAACGACAAAGGGTGAGGTTCTCCCTAAACCAGTGTCCAAAACACGTTCCTGAGTTGTGCCTCACCATAGGTATTTGGATGTGCAGAGGGAAAGGAATGAGTGTCATGGTTATGGACGTGGAAGGCACAGATGGTCGTGAACGAGGGGAGGACCAGGTTTGACCAATCTCTCAAGACCTCCTTCACACAAATTAACACCATTACAGGATTTTGAGCGCAAATCTGCGCTTTTCTCTCTTGCTTCTTCTGAAGTTCTGATTATCAACTTGTGGGAACATCAAGTCGGTCTCTACCAAGGTGCCAACATGGGGCTGCTCAAGACCGTCTTTGAGGTGAACCTCGGCTTGTTCGGAAAGAAGGTCCAAGAAGGTGCTAAATCACGGACGCTCCTCCTCTTCGTCATTCGGGATCATCTTGGTGTAACACCCCTGTCCAACCTTCAAAGCACGCTTACTGCTGACCTCATGCGAATCTGGGACTCGTTGTCCAAGCCAGCAGGGCTTGCAGACGCTCAGCTGTCGGATTACTTTGATTTGCTGTTCACCGCTCTCCCACACAAGATCTTGGCGGCGCAGAAATTCGAAGACGAAGTTGCGCTACTGAGAGAGCGTTTCACGGCCAAAGGACGCGAGGACTACGTCTTCAAAGATATTTATCACAAGAGGATACCGGCCGACGGTGTTGCTGTTTATATGGAGAACATATGGGTATGTACCTCGTGCATCAAGTAACACCATCTACCAACGTCATGATAAACGACAGGAACAAGTCCAAACTAACAAAGATCTAGACTTGCCGACGCAACAAGAGCTCCTAGCGCAGTTCCGCTGCGACGAGATCTCTGCTGCTGCACTCGGCGAGTTCAATGAGCAGGCAAGATCTCAGAAACGACCAATCGAGGCCGGAAGGGTCGTAGAAGGACTTGGTGTATTGATGAGGAATTGGAAAGATCAAACACTTGGTGCGTCTTTTTCCCGCCAGCACCTATTGCCGGTCGCGGTGATTTTTTCTTTCTGACTGACGCATGACACAGCCCGGTATGATCGTGACGCCTCGCGTTACCACCAAGGTGTATACTCAAGGAAACGCCTTGACCTCCACGCCGCCATTGCCTCCACGCTCAGCCCCCTCTTCCTTGGCCAACTCAAGAACCTCCACAGATCGTGCCTATCGGACTTTAAATCTGCACTGCATACTACCCTGAGTGGTGAGGGCACAGACTATAACTTTGCTGATGTTGTAAGCAAGGCGACGAGTGAGTGTGAAGCGCGGTTCCAGGCGGGCGGCAAGGAGGCGTGCATCGAGGAGAAAGAATGGAGTTGGGAAGAGGAGCTGTGCTTGTTGAGAGAGGAGATTGCCAACGTTGCGGAGGTCTTTAGGAAGGACGAGACGAAAAAGATGGTCAATCTCATTGAGGTGAGAACTTGCTGTCCCGACGACGGGACATTGAACGATGTTGATCGGCTGACGATCACGCAGAGGAACTTCAAGAGACAGATCTCGGAACCCGTGGACGTTGCTTTGAACAAGGCTGCTCCTGACATGTGGGACAAGGTTCTGGGTGCGTTCAAGCAGTTGTTGGAGAGGGCCGAATCGTCATACCTCAAGAAGGCAAAGGGTAAGACCTTGCCTTCCTCACCTTGTTGCCGGTTTTCATTCACCTCCTGTAGCGTTCAACTGCACGGAGGAAGAGGACGCGAACGCACTCTGGTCGCTCCACACGCGTGCCTGGCTTGCTCTGCGTGCCAAGATCGATGAACTGACGGCAGATACTGCTATCCTCGGCAAGCTCCGTATGCACTTTGAAGAACGTTTCCGATACGACGAACATGGCGTCCCTCAAGTGTGGAAGCCTGATGATGACATTGAGGGTGCCTTCCGCAAGGCAAAGGACGAAGTACGCTTCTCACCACGTGGTCTGGGAATAGAGGCTAATGACTATGTGTAGACTCTGTCGCTCATTCCGCTCTTTTCAAAGATCTCCCCCGTCGACCCCTCGCACCAGTATACCCTTCCTCCTTCACCCCCGAGCGCCACTGCGACTACAGAGGAGGAATTTGACTTTGCATCCTCACTTGTCATTTTCTCGGAATCCAAGTACCTCGATTTGAGCGCCCGTTTTAGGCGGGATGCAGATGCATACTTTGTGGAAGCGAAGCGAAGCACTGTATCGTCAATCGCACAGGTACCTTACTGGGTATACGGAGCGATGGTGGTGCTGGGATGGAACGAGGCGATGGTGGTGCTATTCAATCCACTGTACTTTGTGATGCTTATCACGATGGCCACTGCCGCGTAAGTGCGACGAGGGAATCTTGACAACACGGGTGCTCAAGAGACGTTGCATTCTACAGGTATAGCATCGTCAAGTTAGGATTGACGGGGCCGTTGCTTCAGCTTTCCAAAACAGTGGCAAGCGAGGTGTGTGTAGCGTTTCTGATGGGACATTTTACAGAAGCGTTTTTGCACAGATCCAGCAACAAGCAACGAACCGACTTCGCGAACACTTTTCGCAGCCAGCGCTGGAGCAACCAGTTCGCACCAAGCCAGCACGAGCCAGTCCGTTGCGTCGGACGAACTCGACGTCGACGGATCATGTTGACGTTGATGGAGACGAGGACGAGTTTAGGGTCGCAAGGGGAAGAACGGCACCGTTGTGAACTCGAGACGCTGCGGTGACTTGGCCAGTTTCGTATGATGTTTAATCGGATTTTTTATCTCTCTTTTGTCCCGTTCGTTATTTGGGGTTCGCGCCATGCTAGCCCACGATTGACTCGGAGACGCTGTAGGGGTGTGAAAGACTTGCATCGGTATGGATATGACACAGGTTTCAGAGAAGGGCTCCATGCTGTTCGGGGACGTTGCCTCGTTACGAGGACCTGATGTCGTTAGCGAGATAAGATATGTGGAATGATTTCGCACGGGAAATGGATCCGTGCTAGCTCGATTCGTCTCAATGGACGAGACAAGGCAAATATTCGATCGACTACCTCATGCATCACCGCACTCCTTCATATCATCCCTCCTTTCATTCTTCCAATCCCCGCCCAAATCTCTCCCAAACCATGTCCCTCCCTCTCCCCCTCCTCCACCCCATCGGCATTCCCAGAAAGCACCGTGTAAAACACCGCACGGCCCTCATCGCCCTCTTCTCCCTCCTCACCTTCACCTGCTACCTCCTCTTCATCGCCTACCCTTCCATGGACCTCTCCGAGTCTCTCCTCACTCACGTACGGGACCATGACCGCCCACATGCGCCCAAAGAGAACCACGCGGACGCCAAGCAACGCACCGCACCACATCGCAAGGTGCAGCCTGTGCCCACACCACGTCCTCCACTCTCCCTCTCCCCAACAGAGGAGCTCGCGGCCCTCTCCGCCTTCATTGCAGCGCTCCCGCACAACGTCCTCCCGTTGTCCGTGAACCCAGACGAATCCCTCGACCCACAGCTCGTGCTCGACTTTGACCCCCGTGGCGAGACTGCCAGGGAAGAGCTCGACAGGGTGGTCGAACAGGTCTGGGCTCGCTTCCCAGTGATGCTTTTCGCAAAGGCATGTTTCCTCTCCTTGTTCTTGTTTCAGCGGCGCGCTCTAACCGCGTCCGTCGATAGCTTCACTCGTCCGATTCACGCGAAGTACGGTATATGCTAGCCAACATGCATCTCAAGCCTGCACCGCTCATCGTCGAGATCGACCAGCGCGAAGACGCGGATGTTCTTTTGCCGCTATTGACGCGCCTGACGCACGTTCCTAGTCTGCCTCTCCTTCTGATCGGTGGACAGGCTGTTGGATCCGAAACGTCTGACAGAAAGGGTCTGATGGGTGAAATTCGGAGATTGCACGAGAAGGGGGAATTGACCCGGAGAATGCTCGAAGCGGGTTCCACGGTCGAGCTCGGGAAGAAAAAGGGAAAAAGAAATCAACGTCGCCGAAGCGATTAGACTGAGCAGGGTCTCGTCTGGAAATAGGAATGTCTTGTGCAAAAATGTGGACGAAGGGAATAATGGACATGCACCATCACGTCACCGACTCACGAAATACCTCATAGATCATACGCCGTCTCCTTGTGTAGTACTGGGACAATTTGCTTACAAGATCCGAGCACTTATCGCTGTCTTTACGTTGCATGTTAATTATACTACGCGACTGTACCTTCTCCCGTCCATCTCACCTCCATTCCGGCCACTTCCAGCATCGGTCGCAAACGGTCCTCTTCGTGCAACCGCATCAGCTCATCTGATCCCCCTAACGAGCGCCCATTTAGAATCACGTTTGGAAACGTCGACCGGCGTGTCAGACGCGTCAGAAACGCCTTCATATGTGACGAGTCCGCTGAAAGCGCACGACCATCAGCAAGGGCGGGCTGGAATCCAACAGACACACCTCGCAAGTCGACCTCTATGATCTTTGGTGGCGGTGTCAAGTCATAGGTCTCGAGGAGCCTCTTTGCGCGTTTCGAATACCTTTGCATAGTCAGACGACACATCCGGAGCCTGACACATCACACTCACGGGCAATACGACTGATCGAGCATGTCCGACATGTTCGTGTGAGTCCATAACCACTTGCCATCCTGGGTCGTTACTTACTTTCGAAAACACGACGAGAGGGTATTCCCCTCGCAACACCTTCAGTCTTTCGTCCCATCCTCCACTTGCCGATCTGTCCAGACCTTTCCCGCCTGCGCGCTGGGCGGTCCTGGCGATCGAACCAAGCGCATACCATGCCAACTCCACAGCCTTGTCCGGAACAATAGTATCTCCGAGCTGTGCCCCATTCTCTAGTGCGACCTCCTCCGCGACATCGGGGGTAGGGTCATCAACGGCGCTGAGCACCCTGCCTGCTTCGTCAGGGGATGTCACAAAGTGGAGAAGTCCAAAAATCTCGTCGGGGAGTTTGGACGGGTAAGCGCTCGTGGAGAAGAGGTCGGAAATTGTGCGACGGGAGGTGGGGGAACCGAGGTAGAGGAGGAAGAAGAGGAGGAGGGGAATAGAGAGGAGGAGGAGGAAGAGACGGCGTGGACGGGACGAGGGCATTTTGGGTCGGTTGGGAACGATCGACCTTGCAGAAATGCGTGTGTACGAGGCTGCTCTGTGGGCCTCACGTGACTGGCGTCTCCATGAGATAGTCCAAGCGATATCACTCGTTCGTACAAGCCACACGTGTCTAGCATTAATCATCATCGTGTCTTTAATAGTCAAAACTAAATTGCCTTTACACGACAAGACTCGAACTAGAAATAATGAAATGAGACATGGTCGGGTGGTCTTTTTGTCCTTCTCTTCCCCTCAGACGGCGCTCGAATCATAGCTTAACGCTTACCTTCCCGATTCAGAGGGAACCAGTGGCCGAGGAACAGATCCGACTCATCGTCACCCAAAGCTCGATCCCAAGCGCACTCATGGCACGTTCGCGAGATCAAGCTTAAGAGCCATCTCGATCGTCTTCTGTTCCCTGCATTCCGGGATCAAGGTACGTCTTCGGGCAGATACGTTATCCATCAGCCACATATGGTTTGTAGTTCTCGTTCCTTGATCTTCCCCCCCCCCCCTTTTTCTTCTGATCTTTAGGGTCTGCGGGGTTCAAACGTTCAGGGTTCGGGTCCTACTCATCAGCTCCGTCCTGGCTTCAGGATAGGCAATATTTATGTCGTTCAAGGAACAGGTACCTCGGCCCCCACTTTCCCCCTTGATATACGCATGTTCCCTCCCACCGGTGGTCCCTAGGGGCAACTCCTTCCACGCCGTCTGTCGCGGTGAGCTTGGGTAATCCTTTTTGTGGTAAGCTGCCCGCCAAGGGAACTTTGCAGTTATCAGTATCTAGCGCCCTTCAATTTGATGATTCCTGTTGGAGCAGACCTCTGGGATCTTCAACAACCCTGTGCCTGCCTCAGTACCTGTTCCTCGCAATTAATGTGCCACCGCATCACGATCGCATGAACGACCTACATGGCTGCAAACCACACGATACATAAGCATCAATAATATTAAAAAAGGGAAACAATGAAAATGAGGTGAACGTAACAATGTCTCAACCCTCCATGTCAGCAAGGGCAGCTTCGTTCAGCGCCTCCGCCTCAACCATAATCTTCTCCTCGAGAACCGCCACTCTCGACTCTGCCTCCCGTCTGTCCCGATCCAATTCTGCATATCTCTCCTGCAACAGGCGCTCCCTCCGTTGGAGAACCTCCACCTCTTCCTTGAGCGTTCCCACCCGTCGAGGACCAGCGGCGCTCTCGTTTGCAGCCAACCGTGAAAAGCTATCATAATCGACCTTGGTCTTGACGACCTCGTCAAAAGCATCGGTGATACGCTTGGCGAGTGCCTTGTTGCGCGCTTCATACCCTCCGAGTGTGATACCAAGTTTCTTCTCCACCTTGGTAGCCTTGCTCGCTTCCTTGGACATTTGCTCTCGACATTCATCCAGGAGCGTAGCGTACCCTGCTATTCGTTCATCAAGGGGGACTGTGTCAGGGTCTACCCACGTTCGCCTGTTGTTGTCGAATGTCAGCCGTTGTCGGACATGTGCCCAAGATATAGACTCGTCTTGCTCTTCGTTGTTTGTGAGGGTAATCAGCCCTTCTTTGAGTTGTGCCTCAGTGGCGTCAGGGAAACCAATCGCCGTCGCAAGTTCGAGGTCAATTTGAGACTTGGCTTGTGCGAGATCATCATCATCTGGCATCTCGTATGTCGAAACGGTACCTCCAGGCAGGTTCGTACCGGGAAGTGGATGCGCAATGGAGTCATGGAGTAAGAGACTTGCGACTTCTGCATTGATCAACATGCGCGCGTCTGTGAGCCCGTCGTCGTCACCGATGTTTAGGTCTTGCAAGAGTTGCGCAACGTCGACGCGTGCCGGCCGAGGTAGACCGAGTTGCACAGGTCTCGATCGTCGTGCGAGAATCCGATGCTCTTCTTCCTCTCGCATGCGTTTCAGCCTCGCATCGCGCTCTGCCGCATCCTCCTCCGTCATTGGACCATTCGTCTGCTCTTCTTCCTCGTCTTCTGGCACCAGCAGCTCGAAATTGTTCTCTGGTTTCGGTAGATTCATGAGACCAACTTTCAGAGCCCGCTTGGCAGAGTCGACCCGAAGTCGTTGTTCGCGTGGTGTCCCACCACCGGTCACTATACCTGCTGTGGAGTTGATGCTCAGATTGTCACGCATGGGTGTACGGAGTGGGGTTGTGCCAACGCCACGCGGCGTGGCAAGACCATCGGGTCCTACGCTACCATGCATAGGTGTCGCGAGGGGATTGGGCGTAAATGCGACCTGGTGGCGGGGTGTGGCACCCTCAAAACCACCACCTCCACCTGGTCCAATGTGAATAGGAGTGTTTTCCTCGCCAAAAAGGGGAGTTTGGGCAACCGTCATGTTGCGCAAGTTGCGGGCCTCGGTCAAGACATTGTCGTCTGTTCATGCCGTCAGAAGTCAGAACATACTTGATCTGTGAGTAAACAAATACTTACGTTGAGGTGCTGTACGAGGTGTGCGTGCCATCCGTGCGCCCTCCAGGCCCTCGTACTCATCGATCAGTTTTGAAGTGGCTGCATTACCATCTGCGACCAGTGCCTTGGATTTCTCCCCAATTTGACCGATTTTAACAATCTCCTCCAGCTCCGTATCCCCGACCTGAGCGGTAGGCAATACCAACTTTCGTCGACGACCAATGTTCTCAGCTTCTTTAAGCTTCTGAATCTGAGCATCACGGGCTGCGATAAATTTAGTTTGGTGAGGTTCGTTACCCTTGTTTTCCGTGTTACGACGTTGGCGTTTTCTGCGCTCTGCCTCGTCGTCGTCGGTTTTTCGCTTGTTTTCAAGACGCCGGAGGGATTGACCAACAGGGGCAGAGGTTATGCGTGCCTGCTCTTCGACGGTATCATAGAAGCCGGGTGCGGGCTTCTTTTCGAAGGGGATGTCCGTATTATACTAAAAGAATTAGCTGTAAACGAACATGCGAAAAACGTTGAAAGTAGATACTTACTTCCATACCCTTTTGCTTAGTTTTGTATCGCATACTGTAAAAAAGTATGAATGAGTACATCTATGCGGATTTCAAAGCATGGTGTAAAGACGAACATAATACCAGCTGCTTTCAGTTCACGCTTCTTCTGGAGAACAGCTAATCGTCGTGCCTCCTCCAGCTGACGCTCACGAGCTTTCCGCTTTGCTTTTTTTCCTTGTGTGTTGGCTAGACGGGCACGGGCTTCGGACAACATTTCCTTCTCTATAAAAAGTGGTCAAACATAGACGGATAAAGGAGATAAGGATAAGGAGCATACCATCTTCATCCATGTCGATGGGATCTGGCCGTGCAGGCTTCGTCTCAGGATCTGGGTCAATTTCGCCAGGACGTAGTCGTCTAATATCATCTGCACTCGGTTTGGTTTCACCCCCGGGCCCCGCCAGACCTAGTTCCTCATTCTCCTTCGCCTCCGCCTCGTCCAACAGCTTTTGATATCGTTCCAAACATTGCGTTGCAGTCCGCCCAACCATGGGCGCTATCGTCCGCCATTGCGTCGGCATTAATTTGGCAAGGTGGAGGAGTTTCTCATCTTCCGTCTGAAATACCAGGAATGAGGTTGTGGTGAGGCAAGAGGGATGATGCCTACTTTTGACCATTCCGTCTTCTTTATTGAAGGGTCCAGCCATTCGTACCACCGAGCCTTGCATTGTTTAGGCGTCTTGCGAACAAGCAAAGATGATATCCGGGCCCTGCAGGAGTGTCAATTATGACTGAATGAGCGGAATAGATGAAATACCATTGGTTCTTTCCATATTTTGCTATGGCAGCTTTGAGAACTTCATCCTCAGTGTTCTGCTCATCTCGTTAGTTAGATCACAACATTCATCCCGAGATGCTACGAACCTTCCAAACACCTGGTTGGTTTTGAATGGTTTTGAACGAAAATATACGCGTATAAGAGGACTGAGTACTGACCTCCTTTGATTATAATTCGAACCATGACAGTACTGTGCAAAGGCTTTGGCGAAGGCTTCAAAGCGCGCTGTTCGTGACGAGGGAGAACGGTGCTTAGTCATACACTAGTCACTTTTCAGTCTCCGACTCGGCAATATTCATGCCGTGGGTTGGCGTTCGATTCCTGACTTGGGATTCTTTTTCGATCCGATCGTTCCCCTATTCTACCAAAAGTTCGGAATGGAGACTGTCTGGTCCCAACCTCAAGCTGGCCCTGTGTCCCTTGCCCATACATATTTTGTTTCGGAACCCCCTCTTTCCTGGTCGTGCTGCTCGACTTGTTACCTCAATGGCGTCGGGAACTCAAGACATTCAGGAGAGACGTATCCTCCTATCCAGGACCCACACTGACGAGGGACTTGCGCTTGTGATGGAACACGAGTCTGATCTTACCCCTCTCGAGGATGAGATCGAGGCGCCAAAGAAACACCCTCAGACACGGGAGAAGAATGCCACGCTTAAAAATGTCGCAGTCGAAGGTTCCAAGTCAAGGAACACTTCCGGAGCTCGCAAACGAACGACATCACAAGCTGTCAGGAATACGGTGACCGATTCGGAAGTATCTCCGAAGAAGCGCAAGCGTGCTTGCAAATCTGAGCCCGTCTATATCATACCTGACGTTGAAAAGAAGGCTACTACCTTCAGAGGGCGGTTGGGTACGAAATATGTTTTCTGCCTTATCTTTACTTGAATTACTTTGCTTCGCAGGGTATGCTTGTTTAAATTCCGTTTTACGGAATAGGAAGCCCGCGAATGAAACCATCTTCTGTTCAAGGACATGCCGGTCAGTCATTTTATAACAGGTTAATATTGGAACTCTAATCCGATGGGCTAGAATCGACACCATCAAGAAGAATGGTATCGATTGGGTCAAGGATCTTGGTAGACAGAATGCAGAAGATATGCTCAAAATTACCGAGTGGAATGAAAAGAATGCAAGTACCTTGCTACCTTATGTTGTACACATACTGAATGTCAATTGTCCAGAATATCCGTTTCATGAGAATGTAGGTTTGTACCTGTCGCATTGTCGGTTCCTTGAGTTAGCTCTAGTTCATCAGGGATGTTTCCCTATGCATCGCACGAAACCTATGGATATTCTCTTGAATACTGCTCTACGCTCCTCGCCCAAGTCGGTGCCCTTGCCAAAAAGTATGGGCACCGACTAACAATGCATCCCGGTCAGTTCACTCAGTTGGGATCACCTCGCGAGTCTGTCGTCCGCTCGAGCATTCGCGAGCTCGAGTATCACGCCGAGATGCTCGACCGAATGGGTATTGATCAGGATGGAGTTATGATCATCCATGGAGGTGGGGTATATGGCGACAAGGCAGCTGCATTAGCAAGGATCAAGAGCGTTATACAACACAATCTATCTTCACGCGTTCGAGCGCGGTTGGTGCTCGAAAATGACGAGGTAGATTACTAGACCATCACATCTCATGTCACTGACGAGGTTTTCATAGCTTTGTTACAACGCTGCAGACCTGCTGCCCATCTGTACTGAGCTCGCCGTACCGTTGGTGTTCGATTATCATCACGACATGCTGCATCCATCGCCTGGACTTCCTCCATCAGCCATAATCGCACGAGCAAACGAAATTTTCAGAGGACGCGGGATTAGACCTAAGCAGCATTACAGCGAACCCAGGGCTGGAGCTATCGGCGTAATGGAACTGCGAGCGCATTCTGACCGTTGTGAAGGTCTCCCTGAAGGGCTTCCGGATGACATGGGTGAGTCCCCGGTGTACTCATTGACCCTCCGTCAACTGTATGGCTGATTATCATTATTATAAGATTTGATGATCGAGGCCAAAGACAAGGAACAAGCTGTACTGCACTTGTATAGGATATATGATCTACATCCAGTCATCCATGGTATGTTTGTACCACACAAATTGATGTCGTGTGACCACGATATGCAGCATATCTTCGACCACCAACAACGGAGACCAATGAAACTAGGGGTCACAAGTCAGCGCGGAAGACTCGCTCCCAGAAGCAAGAGATTGACGACTCGGAAGCTCTAGAGATGGAAATCGGCACTGAAGGTGACGAGGTTGACGAAAGGGGGGCCTTCGTTGATGCCTCTCAAACTTCCTTTTCGCACACGACATTGATTCAGGACACAATGTCGTCTGAGAAAAGTCGGTCCGACTCGGGTGATATTCTAGACGTGAAGCTGCCCGGGGAAAAGGATGGACCGAGGAGGAAGAAGGGGAAGAAAGCGCAGAAGAGACCTGGAGCTTCCAGTTGACCTGCCTGTCGGACTAGATAGATCGGAAATGTCATGTTATTACTAAGGTCGGCAATTTCCAGAGACAATATTTTTGATTTAGATTAGTCCCTTTCTACCGCGAGGCTTTTTTTACTGCCCAGGTCGCGATTTGTTGCGAGTGAGTCTGTGTCGTGGTCTTTTCGCTTTCTTTCCCTGCCGAGGTGATTGCGTCCGAACAGTTTTCGTGAGGACGTACTAAATATATTATGCATCGGGTGTCTTTCAGGTGCTTTGAGCCGTGCAGTCGCCGCATCTCTCACACCGACTACATCATGCCTGACTCGATGTTCGGTCGCCCCTCGCAGTATTTGCTTCCCTCTTGTCCACCAGCCAGTGCAGGAAGTGTCGTGTCAGATCCCCATACAGCCCCTGTCCAACCCGCCCCCAGTTTCAAAGATTTTCGTTTTAATTCTATAGGAAAGCAGCCTGAGCTGCTCAGTCGTATCTCCCTTCCGCAGCCAGATCATACTGAGTATCACTCATCATCCCCCTCACCGACATCCACACCTCCCCCCGCTTTCACCGACAACGATGTTCTCCATTCTAAATCATCTTCAAGACCAACCCTCTTTCAGCAGTTGGCTGGTAGTGCCTTTAGTAGCTCAACGGATGAAGGCTTTGGATGGAATACATCGACAAGCCAATTCAATCGCTCTTTGGCGTCACGCATCCAGATGGATGGCACTCCACCTAATGATGCTCTTAATACTGTGCCTAGTACGGCTTCAAGATTTCCATCACCTCCATCGCGTGTTAAGAGCGTTGGGCGTGCTACTGGGGATGCCAGTCTCATCCCACCCGTCGAATTTTTACCCCAACCACCCGAATCGTCACCTACTACACCTGCCTCTTTTGCTCCAACTCTAGAACCAGCGGATGTGCATAGTCCCATGTCTTCTACCGTATTGATGAATACGACGACAACCACGTCCTCTCGGATTTCTACTCCTCCATTCGCCTTCACGAACGTTGCTTCTAAGGAACCGACGGAGCCTTTTCCGTCCTTTGCAGTCATAGACGCCATGATGCAGAACCTGCAACCATCACCATCTGCGGCTGCCCCCATCGATTCCTTGGTGGCCCGACAAGCACGTTTACAAGCCATCAGCGCCAATCTTGCGAATCTGGCTTCGCCGCTTCCCTCGTCATCATCTCAGTCATCATCCCCAGACCCTTCTTCTGTGTCACGGAATGACAATATCACTCCCCATCAGTCCAGTCAGTCACAATACAGTTCCACCCCCATACTTCTCCGCCATCCCTATTTAGCCAATCAATGGTCTGGCCGGGTGGGACTGAGTATTAACGATATTCCGATGGACACGAATGATTCCTCCCTAGCTCTCGTTCACTCAGCCACGACCATCACCCGAGAACATCAGACTCGATGCATCGAAGCCGTTCAAAACCTTAATTCCGCACTCAACGCGGTTCACCGTGCCCAGATCGACAGCGAGAATGCTCTTGCTTACCAATTACGAGCATTCGAAGAACAACGTGTGGCGTTTGAGCAAACGAAGCGGGCGGAAGAGGCCACGTTGCAGAAAGAGTTCCAAGAGCTTCAGCAGAAGCGTGAGGGGCTGAACGCAAAAGAGGAATCGTTGGCATCGTTGGAGCGAGAAAGCAAGACTAGGGAGGTAGCAAGAAAGGCCATGCTTACGAAGCGACAGGCGCAGGAAGAGGAAAAGAGAGCCATTGAGGCGAAGAGGGTGCAAGAAGTTCATGAACAAATTGCAGCTGCGATGACCGAGCTCAAAGAAATCGAGGCCCTAAGGGCAAAGTGTCAATCTGGGCAGTTGCGAAGCGAGACTGCGCCAGACAATCTGCCTAGCGAGCCCCAGGAGAGCATGAGTGAAGAGGAAATAGCGGCCATCAAGTCCCGTAATGATCTTCTTCGCGCTGTCAAACATTTTCGCCGAATGCATTCAGATAATGTGCAGAAGTTGGAAGAATCCAATCACACTCTGCGCAGGTTGGAGGAAGAAAGGAAACAAAGAGAGGCTGAGAAAGCAGAGCGTCGCCGAATTACAGAGGAACGTTTACGGGCGCACGCCGAAGCGGAACGGGTTCGTCAAGATCTGGATAAGAAACAGTGTCAGTTTGAAGCAGCGAGAAAACGTCAAAAAATTGAAAACGATCGCGGGCAGGCTCGACTTCTAGTTAAAGAGCAAGTTTATGCAGATGCTCAGGCTCATGATTTGGGACGTACAAAAGCATCCAGTGACCAGACATTTGAGCATCGCGGCCACTCTGAAGAAGTTAGTACGTCACAACAACAGGGCATTGCAGATATGACAAGGATCCGCGTGGCCCCCGAGACCAACTCCCTCTCCTCAGATGTCACTACCGCCATGAATGTGGACGAGGATAGAACGGCTTTTGCGTATCATCGCACTGTCACATTGCCTGATGTTCATACAAGTCCGGGAAGTTCGCAGAACGCCACTTGGCAGTCAAAGCAGATGAAGGATAGGCCCAATTCGGGCGGCCTTATGCTTGCTACTTCAACCCCGAAAGTTAGTGCAGGATATTTACCACCCAAAACGTCAGCGAAACCACCATCACTTTCCACTTCGGATCGTGTGGCGAAGAACACCGCGAGGATATCCCCTACGATTATTGTGCCTATAGAAGGTGGACTCAGATCACCTTTTCCCGCCCAACTTGCATCAGAGTTCAACCGTGTTGCCAATGCAGATGTCCGCCCGACCCCGGATCCCAAGCCTGCCCTTCCGCGAACTCCAAAATCACGAACTCTTTTGGATGCTACTATTGGGGGAAGTGAAGAGTTCAATATTGGACCAGTTACCGGTGTTTCACCCACCCAGCAAAACGTAAACCTTCGCCATTTGAAGCGGAGTCGTAGTCGCATCGATGAAAACGATAGTGGCGACCGTAGCGTACGGACTAACGTGAAAATCGAGGAAATCATCCCCATCTTTGTGAAGAGAGAAGAACATGATCAGTCGCGCGAACTCACGCAAGCCTTGCTTTCGACCAATCCTCTGGCATCGCTTCCACCTCGCCCTGTAATCCCCCCACCTCGTCCGCGGAAACGTCACGCGGCACCTGCGTCTCAGACAGATTCGACCCGTTCTTACCCACCCGAAAGCAACAACAAATTGTCATCAACGAAAGGGCAGTTCAAGGTTACCACTAATGAACAGCCCCGAGAAGCACTCTCCCAAGGCAGTCCGAGTTCCCCGGCAACGAATGCCTCAGTCCAGCCACCAGTCCTTGCGGAGACCACGCACTCCCTTCTCTTAGGTCCGGTGTATCCGGAACCACAGTCTGCAGAGTCCCGCGTCAATGTGGACGAGAGGCCCACCCAGGACCGTTCTGAAAATTACGATACTACTTCCTCAGAACCTACTAGTGCTGCTCCGTCCCACGAATTGAATGGGGAAGATCCATCCAGGAGCAACAGAAGATTCACTGACGAACATCGTAAGGCACACAATGGAAACAATCCCCGCCGTCCGTCGGATCATTACTCTCCCTCGCTTGTTACGTCTCGGTCTACTGTCGCTTCCCCAACTCAGCCTTACCACCCAATCGACTCCCGGCGCCTACATAATCCTTCCAACGGACCTCGAGCTGAGACAATATGCGCTACCTCGCCAACCACGGGGAGAAACCGACCTTATGAGTTCAACGACAACGAACATGGCCACCGAGCCCGCAGACAGCGAGGTGATGTTTGGATAGCTCAAGATCATGAACGCGACCGGGCAGATTCCTATCGCCCGCACCGGGACAGGCATCTTGATTCCGAACCTGACGAGCATCGCGCCGCCTATCGCGCTCCCGCTTCTCTCCCCGATTGGGTTCGGTCTTATCCTTCTGAGATATCGAGGGAAACCAATGATAACAGGACATATATTCCTCCATTCTCTGAGGAACCCACAACTGTAGCCGCTCGTTGGGAGCAAACGTACAGAAGATCGGAGAATGAGGATACATACCAACGGTATCAGCCGTCCGCGTCTGGTTACAACGCAATGGCAACTCAACATCATACAGACGACGTTGGGGTGAACCATACCTACGAGCCACTGACGGAGACAAGGATGGATGTTCAACCCGATCCTTCTCTATTGGCACGGATGAGCAACACTCAACGTTTTCCGGTAAACGCTGTGCGACACCATTCAAAGATTTCTTTTACTGATGTTTGGCTCATAGCCTACAACCCATCTCCGTGGACGAGGTAGGGGCGAGCCGAGCAGGGGAAGAGGCGACTTTGGAAGAGGACGCGGACGTAATGTTGTACGAGGCGGGCTGCTTGACAGACTGACGTCTGGACCGAGCTTGGGTGATCGATTGTCATGACTGAAGTATGCACGACGCATCAAGCAAGTTCCTTGATGTTTGTCGATTCATTCGTTGTTTTCATGTCTTCTTGTGCTTCATGTACGCTAAGTAACGGCAGAAACGGACGAATTATTGTTGCCTCTAGTTTACGTAAGTGCATATTATGTAAGTGCTGCATCGCACATGCTCAACACCAGCGTACACCGTTATCAATCACAACAAGCTCTCACTATTCATATGAGTTGGACAGGGTACGCAGGAATCGTCGTCCGGTCGACAATTTGAACTCATGTTTTTGTCAGTTTTAAGAAGTCCCTGAACAGGGCAGGTACAACGGTGCGCAGTCAGTGGTCTCTCATCCTTGGCAGCCTGCAGACCAACTACTTCCATCCAAAAGGTTTTGCAAAAGACCGGTCAAATAGAACGTACCGTCGATCGCGAGTTTGCAGACGAAGAGTCCAAATACCGCGCGTGAGTCAACACACAAATCCGCGACCCCATCGACTGATTCCATCCCTTCCCCTTGACCGCAGGTTCGAGAAGGAATGTCAGGCGCTACAGAAGGATAGTAAGACCTACAGCGATTCCATGCGAGGTGAGTCGGTGTCACGACAGGCAACACGACATGTCGAACCGCTCCGTTGTGAATCTGACATCTGCGCGCTAGCCATGACCTCTGCTCAGGCTCGGTTGGCAGAGTCGATCGAGACGTTTTACGGCGCTTCGGATCGGACCTCTGATGGTGCGATGGCGGGTCATGCGTTCAAGAGTGCCGTCGAGGAACTTGACAACAGCGCCCAGAGAGAGATGGTATGTCACGATTTTTTCGTGAGAACTGGGTATTGTCCGGGATCAGTAGACGTGATCACGTTTTGATCCTCTTGTCATCTTTTAGGAAGCACCGTATCGTACGTGTATCATGGAGCCACTCGGCAAGATGAATGCGTACTTTCCTGTCATCAACGAGCATATATCGAAGCGGAACAAGAAGGTGCGTTTCTCCGGCCATCTGTACGAGATTTTTTTTTGCCAACCCAGGTGTACAAAGTTGCTCGATTACGACGCAGCGAGGAGTAAACTACGCAAAGTTATAGATAAACCGAGCGAAGATCCAACCAAGTTGCCCAAGGTTCATTTTTCATCACGCACATCCACCTTTCATCGTCTGAACCATCCTTGTCTAAAACTAGGCACAACAAGAACACGACGAGACAAAAGAAGTCTTTGAACTGCTCAACGACCAACTCATAGCAGAACTACCGCAGTTGCTTGATCTCCGCGTGCCGTATTTCGACCCCAGTTTCGAAGCCATGATACGCATGCAGTGCAAGTTTGCAGAGGATGGCTATGAAAAAATGAGTACGGTACAGAGGTGGGTTCTTTTTTTTTTCGCTCAGAGTGGCTCACATCACTCACGACGTCCAATGCATCTCCAGGTATTTCCCGCAGAACGTCAGGGATGACTATGCTGCTGGCCAGCTAGACGCCCAGGTATGGGATTGTATTATCTCGAATGCGAATAGCTTGCCGAGATCCGTCGTAGGTCGAGGGTGTCCTCCAAGAGATGAAGGAATTGTCCATCTGTGGGGCCAACTAGCTACGTGCTGGCGTAGTCGATTTGTACCCTCACACTTTCATGGACTTTTTGGAAAGCACACGAGAACACTGGTACTGGTTACACGATAGCCGCTTCGGCGCGGAATTGGTACTACCAACAGGGGTGATTAAACGATGGATGACATCGAAAAAAAAGGAATAAGATGCAATGTACAGTCGCAAAGTGATAATGCAAGAAAATATGACACAGGGGATATAGCAAAAATGTGTGACATAGATGTAAATCCTACCCGATGCAGGGTGTGAAGCAAATGTGATTCGTAGAAGTGTTGGTTTGGTTTGAGGAGGTATAAATAAACGGAAAAAGAGGAGACATCATAAAGTGGACGATCTTGACAGATTCAATATGTATGCCTGAAGAGGTGAATGAAAAGTCGACACGATATGCTACATGAATTATGGGACAAGGATTAGGCAAGACCGCAAGGGGGTATCACTGAGGACCGAAAGTTGAGATTGCGAGACAACCGAGCCAGATCATCTCAACGGCAGCTCTGCCAATCGGCGTGAGCACCGTTCTGGCATCCCACTCGTCTTCCTCGAATCCGGAAAGATCTTGAGGGGAAATCTCTTCCCGCGTGCAAAGCCCTAGCTTGAGAAGGCCATGCTCTAGGAAGTCGAATCCACGCTCCCGGTCGTGACATTGGCAGACGACAGTGTCGGTCATCTGGGCGTCCTGAAGGGAGGCAGAAGTAGGGTAATTGAATGCTTCCCATGCGGGGCCGTTGATAGCCAGGCCATCGCTTGGAACGCGGACGCCGCTTAACCGTAGTTCATCATATGTGATCACGCGAGCGACGGCGCGGAATGCGGTAAGACATACAGCCCTGGAATCTGATTCGAGACCACTGTCCGACGAGTGAGACTGCTTCGCCTTTTTCTTCTCACTTTTTTTGTCCTTTGGAGGTGCTTCTCCGAACGGAACGTAGTAGACGAGCAAATATTGCCGGTTCTCTGGGGTCGTGACAAATGACGCAGCGCTGCTGGTTTCAGCATGGACGGTCGCTGTGTCGGTTTCGCCAGGCCAAAGGGGCAGGAGCATGTAGAGACAGTCGTCGGGAACCTGATCGAGGATGCCCTGATTAGCCTTCCGCTTCAAAGCTGCCTTTGATGACTTGGGAGGGTTCGTATGCAGCAAGCCGACATCTCTGAAAGAGGCGTTTAAATCGTTGAGGACGCGATCATTCTCCTCTTGTTGATCCCGGCCGGCAGTGACCATCCATGGAGGTTGGAATGCTCTAGGTTGGATGCTGGACGTAGAATGATCATCAGCTCTCGAGCTGCCGCGGAAGACTCTCAAGAAACGCTCTGTAAGTGTCGAACCCGAATCAACGTTTGCACGGCCGTGTGCTTTCGCACGCAAATTCTCAATGTCATTTGGATCCAATGCGCTGAAGGCTTCAGCGTGAGTCGTCCGAGTAGGAAAGCGGTCGCCCAAGTCGAAAGAGTCACGGTGATCGCGATGATGTCGAGTGGGTGGGATCGAAGACGTTTCGCTCTCTGCGATGTTAATAGAATCGCTGATTGATGTGGGTAGTAATGACGTTGGCGAAATTGGACGGCTGGCTGAATCGTGCCCATAGACAGTCGTAGAGGACGATACACTAGGCGAGAGCCGAATCTTCACTGCGGGGCATTCGAGGGCGGAAGCCACGTGTTGGACTGCGCTGTTGGTGGCGCTGCCTGCGCTACTGGTGGCCGTGCTCGATTCCGTGCTCTCTGTCGGGTTCACGCGAAGTTTCTTATCACTTTTGCCTTTGCCTTTGCTCGGGACCTTGGTCTTGGCTTTGCCTCTGTCTTCCGTTTCCTGTCCTCGTCTCATTTCCTTATCGCGGGAATCTCGTTCGCGGAACGAAAGGCTCTGGTTACTCCGACGACCCCCGCTATACTCTTCCCTGTTCCTCGAACTTCGGGGTTCATTGTCAAGCAACCCGTGGGTACTGAGCTGCCTCGTTGTTTTCGTGCTGGTATATTGTTCCTGTACCTTCTTCGGTGCCAACATGATTGCGAGTCGGGTATGCATGTGCGTGTGAGTATTGGAGGGACCCACTCCGGCTCCTCCTGCTTGGCGACCAGCAAATAGGCCATGGGAACGGAAAATCGAAAACGCGACAGCTCGAGAATGCTTGTGGATGACGCTATGGGGTCCAGCACTGGTGTTGCGCAAGAGGAAAGGGTCTGGAATGTGACGAACATGTATCCGGTGTTGTGCACCCTTGGCAGGATCACTAGATTGTGCTGTGCAGTGCATCAGAACAAAGTTCGGATCACACGAGGGGCAAATGATTAACCGGGTGGAGTCAAAGGAAACGTATAATGGAAACGTACGCTTAATCACTAGCCTGTCAACCTTGAAGCGGCCGACTTGCCCGCAACGCCACATCTCCTGCACGCGGGAAGACATCATCTCTTTCGCTGACTTGTCAGTGCGATAGTGGTGTGCTGTTTTCCTTCGGCGCGAGGAACTGCCGGACGCATCTGCCTTTTCTCGCTGAAATGACCAGAAAAACCGAAAAAGATCGAAGCCTCGATCGTGTTTCTGAAGATGCCTCATGAAGGAGTCTTCAAGAGGGAGTGTAGTGGCACTGCCTGGACCAAGGGCGATCGCGGAGAGGTGTGGGGAGGACCTGAGAGGGCCCGGAACGCCCTGCACGAACGAGAGGCGAGAATTAAAAGAGCGTATACTACCCTCGGAGCGCTTTGAAAGAATGTATTGCAGATCGAGACCGTCGTAAACGTTGGCCTCGGCTGCTTGTTGTTGTTTTGCCTGTAGTTGCGCCTCTAGCGAGAGCCAGTCGGCGCGGGAAAGTGGCTCGGATTTTGGGAGAATGACTGTTGGATCTTCTCCGTTATGGGATGAATGGTGTACACTGGTGGCATCCCAGCTTCGACTGGGGCGACGTATGGTGAGTATGCTACCCTCCCGACTGCGGGTGGCATGAGGGTCACTGGGCTGGACAGCGCCAGGAATTGCCATAGGTAAGCTACCTCGCCTTCCGTCATGGATGGACGATCGAAAGGTGGAAGGACCAGGGTCGACATCTTCGTCGAAATAATCTCTGGCGAAAGTGACTGGGGACGAACTGCCGTCGTAATAGTCAAAATCAAGTTCATCGTCACTACTGAACTGGCCTGTGGTGCGCATGCTGGCACGTGAGGTTGAGCGGGAAGTGGCGACGGAGAGGGACGAAGATGACGGTGTTGCCCCATCTTGTGATGATGCTGCGGTGACCCCATGCGCACGCGAGGCACGACCGAAGGTGTGCTGGGAGGCGTTGTCGGGCGTGACCTCGCGAGGCTGAGGACTGAAAAAGGCAGCGGTGATCGGATCTGTGGATGAGGTGGGATCTTCGCTTCTCTCGCTATCCGACCCGGAAACGGCGCGGGATCTAGAAGGGAATGAGTTGATGGCCATGGAATATGACGGGTCCCTCGTGGTAGAGTGGCGGCGTGGGTGGGAAGAGGATGGATAAAGAGAATAAGCTGGGCGTCCCGCACCCTGCGAAGGATGACTGCTGACATTCGGGAACGGAGTGGACGCGGGCTGGCCAAAGACGGATGGACGAGGGGTGCGATCAGGGCTCAAGCGATGAACGACTGGGGTGAGTGGGCTGATCGAGTCGGGTGCTTCGGGGACCGCGTTGTAGGAGAGAGTGGGAGAACGAGAAGGGGGACGTGGGGAACCAAAGACGTAGTTGGCGAGGCCGGAGTACATATCAGGATGTGTGGCATCGTCAAGGGGGCTTCTGGGAAGGTGAGCGCGGGGGAGGGGGGAGGAGGGGGAGGGGAAGACATACGGATGGGATGTGTTGGCATCGAGCTCATCAGAGAGGATGCGGGGGTCAACGATGTGCCGAGCGAGTGAGACTGGACGAGACATGGCGATAAAATATGAACAAGGACAAGGAAATTAAGAAAGAAAAAAGAGAAGCAAAAAAAACAAACAAACAGACGGACAGACGGACGGAGAACAGAAAGAACCAACTCGACCGATCCGACAAATCTTCCAGGGGAACGTTTTTATTTTGTTTTTATTTTTGATTCGGGTGAATCTCCCACGTGGCATGTGATCACTCGACCGCGGATCCGACATGACTCTGGGCATCGGACCATGCGATTGCCACGCGTCGTGCACGTGCCTCCACGTGTTACCCTCCGCCGATCTGAGTATCCACTCGGCTCCTTCCCTTCGGTTAAAACGTACACCCGGTGCGGCTCAACTGGTTCGCTCGCAAGCAAACCGATTCCATCTATATAGTTAACGGCCTGATGGCGTAGTTGGTTATCGCATCTGTCTAACACACAGAAGGTCTCCTGTTCGAGCCAGGGTCAGGTCATTCTTTTTTTCACCCCTTCGGGTCACCCTTGTCATGATCCTCGCTCGGCGCTCCACCACTCATAATCCCATCCATGACGAGCTATATCTACGAGCTACCAACCACTGGCACGATCTCTTTCTGCGATTTTGCCATCGACACCACAGAGGCAAACGTATACTCTTCGCGGATCGCCGACGCAACTCAGGCGAGGGCGAACATGAGGGGTGTGCTCAAACAGTCTCGCCGCACCGATAGCGAGGATAGAGATTATCTGCGCATCATCAAGGTGTGTCCCCCCGATGCTCTGGCATAACGTGTCCGTGCACGTAACTGGTTCGACAGGTCCTCGATGACTACATCCCACACTTGCGCGGGATCATCGCGTGTGGCCACTCGGATGAGCTACAGTTCAAGTACGAGCCTGGTGAGTTGGTTTATTCACTCTCCACCCACGTCTACCAAGATGATGGTCCCGCTCGCCGACTGCCACTGACACCTCTATCTAGTGTTCTCTTGGCGAACGACCCTCTCTGCTACATTGTTCAACACCTCCCCGCGGCTCCGACTACCGTCCCTACAGGCCGACCTCGCATGCACTCTTCTCACCTATGCCATGGCCCTCTCAAACTTCTCTCACTCTGTCATCACCTCGCTCGGCGCATACGAATACGAGCGCGCGATAAGCGAGAAAGAGAGAAAGGAGAAGGACGAGAAACTCAGTTTCGGAGTGACACTTCTCTGTAGAGCGAGCGCCGTGTTTTCCGTGATCAGCGAGGATGTATTGGGCGAGTTGGACATGGTTGGCAGTGGTGCGGGAGGCTGGGTTAGGCCGCCAGATCTATGGAAAGAACTCAATGCAGCATTGGCAAAGTTGGCCTTTCCACGCGTCTGTTGTCGGCCCGTCGCTGATGGTCTTCGTGAACTCTATGTGACAGGATGGCACTCGCAGATGCGCAATCGCTTGCCATTCGCAAGCTCCTTTCCAAGGCAGCATTTGAGAGCACATTTTCCCCAGGCCCACCTCTCCCCAAGTCACATCCCTCCACCGCACTCATAGCGAAGCTCCATCTTGACTGTGCGGCGCTCTATTCGTCAGCACGGACTTTAGCTATGACGTCCTCGAAATCCAGCCTTACGTTGGGGCTCAAAGCTAGCTTTGGGTCCAAGTCTCAAAGCGATAACGGGGGAGGTTCAGGAGAGGTGTCTGCAGACTTGTTGAAGTACCTTGAAAAGGAAATTAAGTTCCACGCTGCAACTGCACACAAGTGGTTGGGGATGGATGCAGGCGAGACTGCAAGGCCTGGTAAAGGAGGGGAAGCGGTAGGGTTCCTGAAGTGGGCTCAGCAGGAGCTCGAAGATCTCCACGCTCCGAGGCTTTCAAAAGGGTTAGGGATGGGACGGGATGGTACCAAGGACCAAGATCAGGACGGTGGGCGGTGGGATAGGAAGGCCCAGGTTGAGAAGGAATTGAAGTCCGTGAAAGTTTTTTTGGAACATTACCGAAAGATGAATGACTCGGTGGGTCTCGTTTCGGTACCTGACGAGATTGATTTTTACTCATCCACCGATTTCCCCACTTTCGGGCATCTCTTGCTTGGCACTGTCATCCGACGCTCGCTCAGTTAACGTTTGACCCGGTACCGAAGCAATCGGAGCTGCAAGCATTGATACCCGAGGGAAGGATGGCAGTAACGGCCAAACTATACGTACTTCCTGATCCAGCATTCGGACCTGGGTCGAAGGGCTACCAGATGCGGTCACGGACACGGAACAGAATTCAGGACGACGAAACGTTAGGCATAGATGCGTTGCGAATTAACGATCAAGTGAACGACAACAGACATGGTATGGTCGGTGATGATGATGGCAGTGATGACGACGGTAACACGGAAGGAACGTCCACTGCGACGCGTACGTATGTTGGGGCTGGGTCATATTTCTAGCTTCCCTTGGTTCAAGTCTTGATCGGATGTCCCTATAGCGAAAGTAATGATCTGTCATTCGCATTTTATGCTTGCCGGTTTGAAGACTATTCGTAAGGAGGGAGTCCCCATTCCTCAGGCCTGAATTCTTCTATGGACTGCAGCGTTTGGTCTGGTATATACTTTCCCGAATATTTCATAGCCAATAAATTTGGGTCGGGTATCCATACCACTAGAGCTTGAATTAGCACCACGCCGCACCTTGACACCTTCCTCCAGAAATGCAAAGAAGGTCGCACCTGACATTCCGGCTCTTTTTCCAGCCTCGACTCCCGGAATCGCATCCTCGAACACTAGGCCCTTGCCTCTCTCCGAAGCATGCTCGGGGCTAACGTTCTCCTCCTCATCCCCTACGTTCTTGCCTAGCTTCTCTCGAGCAGCGAAGAGAAAGATATACGGCTCTGGCTTCCCAGTAGTCTTGCCAGCGACATCATCTCCACAAACGACCATCTCCTGTCTGCCCTCGACGCCACACCCGAAATACCCAAAGATCTCGTCGCGAAGATTAGCAGACTTGAGAAAAAAATTCCGTCGCTTCGATGATGTGGCAACAACGATCGGGATCTTGTGTTTTTCGAGGTGAGCGATGAGTTTGGGGACGCCGGGGAGCGGGCGAACGGTTGGCCAGAGACGGTCTTGTCCGATTGTACGTTGTGCGATATAATCCTCTTTGGTGAGCGCGATACCTGGGAAGAAAGAGAGGAGGTGTGCGGCTGCCTCTTGCTCGACTTGAGTCGAACAAAGAGTTAGATCAGATCACTGGGTAGAGTCGGGGGACGTACCTTTGCCCATGAGCCCTGCTTTGATCTCCCAGGTCATTTGCACCCCGTAAGATGCGAGGATATCATCTATCTGCGCGATCAACCATGTGCGAACGTAAGGGAATGGCCGTCGGGCGATGCGTACTGGTTACTTGGGTATACACTAATTCGGTGTCGATCAACAGACCTGTTCGGAGATCCTCTGTTGTAAGGAGGCGCGTTGAAAGAGGGCAGTGTGATCAAGTACCATCCATATCAAATAACACGTATTCTATTCGAGGGCGTGTCGACGAGTCGGATGGCATTTTAGGTCAATGCTGGGAGTGACGATGCGGTGTGTAGCCAGTGTCGAGTCAAGTACTGATCAACTGGTGCCCGATTCGGTGGCGCCCTATTTTTTCGCCGGACTCCTGCTGGCAGACATGACAGTGACATCTGGTGCAACTTGCAATTGACGATGTTCACAAGCACTCTTCCCAGCCTTTTGTTCCTGCTATTCACGGCTGCAAGGCGGGTGGTCGGGTCTCGCCGCACCTGTCCTGCTTAATTCAACAAAAAAGTTCGCGCGTTTGATCATCTGATTCCGTGTGCTCGCCTTCCTTTTATTCAAAGCCATGATTCTGCCGGGATCTTCTCTGGTCTCTCAGTCTCTCCTAGCTAACGTCCCTTGAGGTCGGCAAGAGGGATGGTGTCGTCTTTTCTATTCGTCGCGCGCGACTTTGATATCGGCATCAGCGAGACCGCGCGTCGATCGTAACCTCTACTTTGCGAGACAAGAGACGGATGGATTACAAAACAACGTAGGCCATGTACTCCAAGTCTCATGTGTTCGTCATGTGCAAGACGACTCACTGGTATCGTCTGACGTTTTCTAGGTTACGTGGGACGAATACTCCATGGGGAACGCATGTTTCTTTTCAGTGGAGAAATGTATCCATACAGCTATGCCGTGTTTCACGTCCGTCTGATGTTCATGAAGTTCACATCAAATTTTCAAGATCCCAGTGCAATCGCTTCACTTGGATTTATTCCAGAAGATCAAGTCTAGGGGCTTTAATACAGTTTTGTTCAGTGTTTGGGGGTATCCCGGAGCCTAAGCGAAGTGAAATCTCTTTCGAGGGATTCAGGGTTTTGTTTGATGCCGCGAAACAGGCTGGCATCTACCTCATGGCTAGACCTGGCGAGCGTTGTTCTCGAGTGGACGCTGTCGTTGCGTTACTATATCTGACTTTCCCTTCGAATAAAGGTCCATACATCAACACCGAAACTACAGCTGGTGTCTTTCCAGGCTGAGGCACTACACGCCAGGTTTATGGAGGACCCCCAACACGACCTACTTTGAGGCGTGGCAAAATCACGTCTCGATCATTGGTACCCTTGCTGATAACCAGATCACGAACAGTGGCCCTGTTATTCTGGTTCAGGTATTTCTTCTATCTCTTTGCAAGGCTATCATCGTTCGGAATAGTCTGAGAACGAATACACTGGTTTCGCTCCCGGTTATGCGGAGGATTTCGTGTATGAAGTTGAACTGTTGACCGCTTGGGTGCGTGTGGATTTGCCTTGTTTGCAAACGTGGCTTAGGTGTACTGCATTCTAGCGAGATGCTGGAATCAAAGTACCCATCACGCTCAACAATACATCTCCTTCTGGCCAGCACACTTCATGTCCGCTGGCTCCGAAACAGGGTTCACACTCAACGTACAAGGGGGATCTGCATTCGGCTAGTACTCTGTATGGCTCGATCAGGCATTCTTGGGCTCTTGGGTTGGAAATACTGTACGTGCCAATTATGAAGGCACGATCAATTTCTCCGGCACTGGGGAGCTCGTAAACGGTAGCCAACACGTCATTGCGATCCTGTAGGATCATATGGGTTATGAAGAGGACTGGACAGCTGCGAGCGACGATTTCAAAGCTCCGAGAGGAATCTCGAGCGAGTTACTCGTTCGTCGGCGGCTCGGGTACGGAAATTAGTGTCTGGAAAGTGGCGGGGAACTTTGGAGGAGGCCTTTGGTTTCTGTTGTCATGATCGGTTGAGTGACCTGAGACTCCCTCGCGTCATCTGGCAGTACGTCAATACAACACGTGGACCACTCAACGAGGGTTGTACGGCGAACGAATGGGTAAGTCAGGACCTTTTGCGCATCATCTTGTTACTGATGGGATCCGCAAGGATGGCATTTGCCCGGATTCCCTGATGAGAGCTGGCAAGAAGGCTCGCCTACCACCGGAATCTCTCAGGCTGGCGCTAGTTTCTACAGGTCTGATTTGAAGTGCTGATGTGGCTACCGGGAGCTGACGGATGTACACGCAGGACAACATTCCCCTCGATGTTCCCGCCGGTGTCAACTACCCGATGGCACCTGTCGTCTCGAACATCACGACGAACCCTTGTTTCCATTGTCAGGTAAACCATGCCTGCAAACTTGTCGTAATGTCATGTTGTTCTTGGCGCATTCGCCTTTCCTGCTTCAGTTCCATGTTAATGGATACCAGTTCAGCAAGTATGATATGTAGCGTTGTTTCATCGTCCACGGGTTGTCATCAGTTCCGATGTTTCCGTATAGTCAACAGCGTTAATATTGGTCCTCAGGTCTCCTTCCCAGTCCGTATGTGCCTCGTATTTTCTGATACTCTTGTACGCAATTCACATTGGCGCTACCACAGCCCAAGGTATCCTGAGCTGTGACAACGGTCTCAACACACTCGCCGTTTCACTCTGGGCTCGAGGTGCAGATGGCATAAAACTTGGTTCACTTGCACTCGAGACGACGGCCATGGTGGAGACTAGCATGACGCCAGTCGTGTATTGGTGACAGAATGAATCGGAGCTATTGCACTGCACTTGGAAACTCTTGAGGCTAGCGCGGTCGGACGTTCGGGGACAATCGGCGCGAATCATGCACGACATGTGAAAGAAACTTCGAAAACGAGGTGTGTAACCAAGGTACAGCAACATCAAACAGTTCTCGTGCGAGCCTGAGCATGCGCCATTTACGAGATTCGGAGCCCTACAACTCTTTGGGTCCATGACTAAAAAATACAGTCCTATCGGATACGACGTCGTCAGAACATCACCGAATGCATGGCAACCTTGCTTTGCGCAGCAGAGAGGACATCGAGGACCCGTAGCTTGTGCTCCGCCAACAAACAAGACAGCACGATCACATCTCTCACCTGAACCATTTCGGGTTTAATCGCAAGATGTGCGGCATGCAACACATGGTTTCCGTGCCCCATACAACTTTTCGAGAACCACGCTACAATCTCGTCGGGATGGCTCGATTCGTGCAACTGCACAACGTAACAGGTGTTGGTTGCACCGTCAGCATGGATGATGTGTAACAACGAACCACGAGCTGTCGCGAACGATCTCTTCGCCATTCAAATCGTCTACCACATGCGTGAAATACAAGAGGTCTGTCAATGCCTCAGATCAAACGTCGGTTCTACCACACTGACCACTCACAAAGTCGATAGTACTGGTGCTTTCAGCCAGCTTTCAAGATTCATTGGTCGCGAACCCGGAAACGTAATTTGATCTCGTCGAAACCTCCTGCGCGCGACGGTCGCGACCAATATATCTCCTGCGTAGACCGTGGTTGTACAATCATGCGTGTCAACGGAGTAACTCGGTAGGTGGTCGCCGCGGACGCGCAATGTTGTACTACTCATGTCATCTCTGTCGAATATAAAAATAATGTTTTCCCCTGGAGGAGCGGGGCTACGAGTGTCGACTAGTGTGAGTTGGGAGTCCGTAGGGTGGTGCATGGGGCAACCCGGTTCATGGCGATGATCTTATACGTAGCAGCACTACTGCTACCGGTTTGAAGTGGTCCAATAGGTGCGTGCATGCCATAGCTGTGCTTGAACGCACGTATGTCTAAAACTTGTTAGTCTCCCTAAACCAGACCTAAACCTCGTGATCACAAGACAGTTATTCTGATCATACGAAGAGAATTTGTAGCGGAACGCAAAGCGGGACAACATTGAAAAAGAAAGAGGGAGGCGAACCTGTGTCGTACCTGCCCTGTCACCACAGATCCTGCAAATCTTTCCTCAACAGACCAGCTCAGGGGGTTGAAGCTAACGGCAAATGAGGTGATTTAGTCAGCAAAGGCGCGCGGAGAACGAAGAGCCCGTCAGCACTTCTTGAAGGGCCAGACGCAGAGCATCGTGTCAGACTTGAAAGGAGAATCTAAACGGTACGGGGATGGATTCGTGTGTTGAACCGTATAGATACAAGGTCGTAGCGTAGATCGTCAAATCATAACGAATCAAGTCCGAAAAAGGTGTGGTATACAAGCATACAAGCCAAAAAAGAAACGCCATAAACCAGCGACACTTAACCGCACATGCCTGGGTCTATGATGATGCCGCAACGCTTGCATTGCACTCGGCGGTCGAGAAGACAGAGGCCAATTCCGAGAGGGAACCACACTATGGCGGCCAAGATACCTAAATCAGGATGAGTCGACGCACACAAACGCCTCAGAGAGTAACACTTGCCGCAGATACCAAACTTGGTGTGTGGTACGTGGCCGCCCTGTTGCAGGCACAGCATTTCTGGATGATCTGGGGGTGAGAATGATGCTAAATGTTCCCCAGTGACAGGATTCTGATAGTGGTAGACTCTAGGCTCGGGCATCACGGGCACTGGTGCTACGTGGAACGTTGTGACAGGTGGGGGCGAGGGGCCTGGATGCGCTGGTGCTTTGAGTTGCTGCTTGTCGGCTGAGCTAGGCAACGACACATCTTGTCATGCATCAGCTTACATTCCACAAAATACGAGGAAGGCCCACTCACTACCTTGCTCAGGATTATACTCGTAAGGGGGTGGGTGATCTGTGTGACTGACCTAGAGAACGCTGTAAGCAGAGTGCCGAATTACGAAGGAGGTGTAATGTGTACCATGTTCGAGTTGGAGTCGATGATCATCCGAGGTGGAAGCCAAGGTTGAAATAACGCAGAGAAGGGGCTGTACGCACTGCGGATCGCAAGTCACGTGGTACGGCAGCAGAGGGAGATGTTTGTGTGTGTTGGTACCTCTCCGAGCATTCGCTGCGTTTCCTTTTCAGGACAAGTTCGGAGAGGCAACAAATCTTTGCAAGTCGGATTTTTTTTCTTCTTCCCTCCGAGATCATCTGACGGACACTTTCGACATGGATGGCATCACCCCCTCTTCAAACGATATATTATCAGATTCCATGACCTCTAGAGACTAGTTCGCTCATACCCGTACTTCCTTCTGTCAGATTCTGACATTCACCTTTCTTCTCTTCCAGCTATGCCGATTCTTATGCGCATTTTGGTGCGAGATCGTCCAATGAATATGTGTTCTATACATCTTATGGGCTGCATCTTATCGGACAGGAATTCACGAAGAAATGTTGAAGGACACAGTCCGGACTGGGTCGTATCGTGCAGCGATCATGAATAATGGTCATCTGTTCAAGGGAAGGACCGTGCTCGATGTTGGATGTGGGACCGGTATCCTTAGTATGTTCGCTGCCAAGGCTGGGGCAGCTCACGTCGTCGGCGTAAGCAATTTTACCGATGCTGTGGCGAGACCAACCTGATCAGAAGCGAATTGTTAGATCGATATGTCAAACATCATTGATCAAGCACAACAAATCATAGAGGTCAATGGTTTCAAAGATAGTCCGTACCTTCCTATATCGGCACTTGATTGCACGTCGCTCAACTCAATGTTTGTGATCAGCCATTACCCTTGTCAAGGGTAAACTCGAAGACGTCGAGCTACCGATAACGCAGTTTGATATCATCATTTCTGAGTGGATGGGCTATTTCCTCCTTTACGAGTCCATGCTCGACACTGTCCTGCTAGCTCGAGACAAGTATTTGAAACCTGGTGGACACATGTTCCCCGACACCGCAAAGTTGTATTTCGCGGCAATTGAAGACCAAGATTACAAGGAGGACAAAATCAACTGTAAGCTACCGCGTCGATACTGTCTATTCTATCATAACCACCCATGCTAGTTTGGGACAATGTCTACGGGTTCGACTACTCCTGTATCAAGGACATTGCTCTGCGGGAGCCACTGGTCGACACCGTCGAGCTCAAATCAGTGGTCACTGATCCATGCATGTTGAAGGTTGGCGGACTGCTTTGCTCAACGTTGTTGATACTGACCACGAGCAGCATATTGACTTGCTTACTGCCAAAAAAGAAGACCTGGCTTTCACTGCGCCATTCACGCTTATTGCAACTCGGAACGACTGTATATCGTGTCATTTGTTTGTCTATTTTCTCTTGTCTTACCGTTAATTTTCAGACATTCACGCATTTCTTGCGTGGTTCGACATAACATTCGACTGTACACATAAGAAGATTCAATTCTCGACAGGACCCCATGCACAATACACGCATTGGAAGTGGGTGTCCATTTTTGCGCTTCCAAGTCCGGGGTTCACCGCACTCACATACTGCATCAAGACAAACCGTGTTCTATACACCTTCCACGATCACAATTTCAGAGGGTGAAAAAATAAACGGCACCCTTGCCTGTGCGCCCAATGCGCGGAACAATCGGGATCTGGACATCACCATTGGGTATACCGCAGGTGGACAAACCACAAAAGTAGAATATAAAATGTGCGTGCTTCCTTCGGATGTCACCCTACCTGGGATGTAAACGCTGACCGGTTGTCAGGTCGTAATCGACCTCGTTCCTTCTCTTGTATATATTGTGCAAACTGTATACCTCCGTACATACCCACCATCTCTCCCGTGTCTTTGCGCTCACGTCATCGGGTTGATGGAAGCACAGGTACTAGACGGCTGAGATACTGCAACAACTTGCGTGCGCGAGGATATTAGCCATGTTGCACCCTGTAGTTGTTCTGGAGTATCATTCAAATTTCAGTGCCTTCCGTCCGACAGAAGAGCAAGTTGGAAGGTTCAGCCGAGAAACACAATAGGATGTACATTGCATACACGAAATCTATACCATCCCTCTTGCTGCCGATCACAATTTGAATGTGTTTGTCACCCAGCGATCAAGCGCATCGTTGTAGTCCTCCGGCTTCTCCAACTGTGGCCAGTGCCCTACATCGAACTCTATGATAGTTAGACCACCTTTGGCATACTTTTCAATTTCCGCAATGGCAAATTCGCGGAAGCAAACATAGTCGTAATTTGCCACGGCCATGAAGGCTGGCTTCTTGATCTTGATATTATCTTCAGATACCGCTTCGTCGCAAATCACTCGGGAGCCAGAAACAGATTGAGCTGTAGGACGTACTTGCTTTAATACCATCATTAACACCCTGTAGGTTGCTCCGGTACCAATTGAGAGGGCTGTTTAGTCCCCCTTGAAGAAGGGATTTTTTGATGTGCTCATAGTGCTTCAGCAGGGTGCTTCAGCAGGCATCATCAACACGATGGCGTGGGCACGCACCTCGGGAGTCACGTATGGTGCTCTTGAAAACCTCTTTTTCTGTCTGACGAACAGCTCGAATTCACCAGGCAAGTTCATATACGTCTTCCATATTTCCGGATCGGCGGGGTAAAGTATGTCGAGGAATGAGTCGATCTGTTTTCCACACGCGCGAAAGGGCGAGTAAGATGGAGAGAAATCACATAGGCGGGGCTTTGCTTACGTTTGCCTCGATCAGGCGGGCAGCGTCCTCTCTCCTGAAGAACGCCCAGTACCCCATCAACGGGCGGCCATACCTTTGCTTCTGAAACTCGAGGATGATATCGAGTGGCGGAAAGACAGAGGGTGGGTAGTAAGTGACTGCGGTGAACGCGAAACCGAGGAACCTGTCAGAGTGCTTTGCGGAGAGGATGCTGGCAACGCCTGAGCCCCTGTTTTCGTTTATATCGTGTCAGCACGATCACGCAAAGATGAGCGAGATGAACATGCCAGTCATGTCCAATCGCGATGACATTCTTGACGCCCTCCTCATCGAGGATGTCCAGCAAATCCTGTCCTATTGCGGTGAGCAAAAAGTCGGCAGGGTTAGTCGACTTGGGTTCCGTTCGTCCGCATCCGAGAAGGTCGGGAATGACCAATCCATATCCCTTTGGCTGGAAGTAGTTGATCTGGTGGTACCAATCATACGACGTTGACGGGAATCCGTGGATGAACAAGAGAGTGGGCTTTCCGGGGATTGCCTGAGAGAAGAGATAGTGGTACACAAAGTTCCTGTTAGTTTTCTTGAACTTCGAGTGCACCTTGTCCATGACAATGGCTGATAGTATGAGAATGATGACGGGAGATGTTTTATATGCCTTGTGTGTCCGATCGCATCCCACTTTGATGTCAATTCAATTCCCGTCACATCAAACGTGTCCGATCTGCACCCCCTCGCACTGCCTGGGCTGCTGATTCGGATCGCTTTCTAGCGTCCGATCGAATGCAGTGTGGTTGCCAGCTGGCATATAAAAATCGAAAGGAACTGTTGAGCCACATTCAGGGTCACCGATCAAACATCCAGGCTCCCAAGAAAATCAGGAGGCAGGCGCCAAATCAACAACGGGATTGAAGGAAGGAAATGTTGTACTTAGCGTGCCGTCGGGATGATCAGCGTCGCCACCTTGTGAAGTGTTCGAACAAGTATCAACGACTTTCTCGTTGAGTATACATTACTTGCTACAGTGATACATAAGCCATCAAAGTTCATGTATGTTCCAGCTACTGAAAAAATGATTGATCTTCATGTGACAAACGCTCACAATCAACGATCTAGGAAATGCACTCGCCTGGTCTGCACCAGGGGATCTGGGGATGCGTAATGCGACAGGTCACTAACCCGAACCAACTATATCAACGTCAGTCCGTAAGCCTTGGCCGAGAAAACGTGAGAGCGAAACACGATATGCAGAGAGCGAAAATGACAGTGAGCAGATCAGAGATCTCGCATAGCTAGTTCTCTTATTGCACTTGGAGAGATCCGGGGGACAATCCAGCACGGAAAGTGCTTAGGTAGTCTGTCAGTCGTTGGATTATAAACGAGGCGCATGAAGCAAAAAAAAAACAGGCACGCACGAAGTCGCCCCAGTGGTGAACTGAGGCGAGAAATCAATCTCGTTCCCACTGTCGTCTTGCGCTTTCAAAAGATCAAAGGTTGCGAGCATCGAGGCAATGGCGATCCACATCGACGCGTTGCCAACATGTCGTCCAGGACAGATCCTGGGAGAATTGTCGATGCAGATCACGTGCAAATAAATTATTTGCCTACCTTCGTCCGAAACCGAAGGCGAATGAAGAGTCACCCTCGATAAGTGTACCATTTTCATTAAGAAATCGTTCCGGTTGGAACTCAAATGGCTCAGGGTAAGTTTCCTCGTCGTGAGCAAGGCCCCTGAAAAGGTGGTCAGAGGTTCAACCACGCACGCACAAATCTGAACCCACCACACATTGACCAATACCGTGATCCCTACACCAAGTGGTTAGCATCAGTGAAGGGAAAATCTATGTACATCCAAGAACAGACCTTTCGGGATGTATAAACCTTCATACACATCGTCGGTAGTAGTCGCGTGAGGCAGTCCTTTGCGGAGGTACAAGAGTCAGCATTGACCAAAAGGGAATACTACAACTCACCCAACGGAGCGACGGGATGCCATCTCAAGGTCTCCCGCAGAACAGCCTCAACGAAAGGTAGAGAAGGTCTATCATTGAAACCCGGCAACCGGTCAGAGCCAACCACAGCATCTATCTCCTTTTGTGCTCTCCTCTGGGCCTCAGGGAATAGAACCATAGCGAGGAGAAATACGTTCAAGCTAGCTGATGTCTGTATTGTATTTAATAGCTGTTTCTCAAAAAAAGTATCGTCGACAAAATCGTACAGTTTCTGATGCAGCTGTATTGAATATGAGCCGACGTAACGTAATATACCCTCCAAGGATGCTCACCGCCATATGCAACCGAAGAAGTGTTCCTGATGGCAAGAGTTACTTCTGGAAAGTTTCCGTTTTTCTCATTTCTCCTGACAGCATCACTAATCATGGAAGGTCCACCCGTTCCAGATGCCTCGGGAGGCGTCAGAAAAGCTGCTTGATTGGAAGATAACAGAAAATGCGCACCATTTGTTCTAATGCCATTCCAAAAAGAACTTTGCGAAACCCGGTCGCGTAATACTTTGCCTCTTCTGCTTCCGCTTTGAATGAGCCTGGCATCCATGTAGGTAGTTTAAGGACTTGAGAGAGGTTCAGTCAGAGAATAACTCGTGTGATGAGACCTACGGAATGGAAACATTCCAAGCAAGGCAGCTCTTTTTGAATCTGCGGCTTTGGCGATTGCCTTTATACCCTGCTCTGCATACTTTACGTAGGGGTCGTTTGTCGGGGCCGTGTCATATCCGTAGACAATTGACATGATAACTGATGTAGAATAGCTAAATTGGACGATGTCAGAGCGATGAACTCACAAATGATAACGAGACGAACGCATGGAGATGTACAGAGAAATGTCGTGGATCTTCAGCAAGATTGATTATCAACTGACGAGCCTTTGCGCACTGCATCGGTCTATAGTTCATAGCAGCTTCGGCGTTCAATGCTTGATGGTAAATGCGGCGGTGAAGACGCCACGTGTCCCCATAGGGCATGAGGAGGGTACCATCCGCAATCCCGTATCTAGGTGGATCAATGTGAAAAGGGAATACGGGAAAGAAGAAAAGAATGAGGCCTACGGTTCTGCTGTTGCGAACTTTGGCCGATCCGAGTAGATGTTTGACCGAAGTTCGATCAGGTCACGAGCTACCTTTGCGCAATTTATTATGAGTACATCCATATTGAAAATGCGTGTGTAGATGAGGTCGCCTGGAATGGATTAGGCTTATGAGACGACCCTGAACATAGCACCCACCGAATTTTTTACGCCATTGAAAGTAAGTGAACCATGGCTTGGAAGCATCAACGCTCAGTACCGCTCCCAACAGAGGAAAGCCTTTGGGTCCTGGAGGGAAGGGGTGCTTGGGAGGGAGCTTGGAATGTCTGCGTTTGACGATATATAATGCGACGAGCAGCACGAGAGATACATTGCGAAACGTTACCGCCATAGGCATGAGCATGTTCAGAGGATAGGATCAAGTGACCGTCAAATGCCGGATGGGCAGTGGCTGGCGCTCATGAAGAATTGAGGGCAAGCAATGGGCGGTGCGGCCTGCCAGTGGGCTGACGCTTGTCATTACGCAATGGATTTCCATATTGTAGCGGCCGAAGCCGTACTAACGCTGTGAAGATAAACAAGACAACGTCACCCTTACGGCGCTGTGCGAAGAAATGAACGCAAGACTCCAGCCGAAACCAGCTTATATCTCAGTTCCGAGTCGACCTTCTCGCTCCCGCAATGAATAGAAGATCCGAAAGTTGCCACATTGAACGCTGGCTTCTAACTTCACATTCGAGTCAAAAGTGGCATACCTCTGCTCTTCGAGGGTTCGATGGCCCAACTGCCAGGTTCAGCTGGATATCGATCGACGGCGATAGTCTCAATGCTACAGAACGCAGTGTACGACGTCACACGGATCATACGGAATAGCATGGACCAAGAGCGAAAGAATCCGACCGAGGCGCTACTTGTCCTACTTACCCCGCACGGGACCTCAATTGGATTATTAAAAAAAAGCATCCGACTTGGTCTGAACCCACTGCGCTTAACAATGTATAGCGTCGGAAGTAGCACAAATAGTATGCCGCCAACGCTGGTGTCACTCAATTCAGAAAACAAATGGTCACGAGAAGAGTAAATCGAGAGTTGCTGTATGCCGCATCTGTAAAGACGGTGGTCCATGACAAGCCCAAGTTGACGGCTGTGGTTGGAGGACGGCTAGCAAGAACTTGAAGGGAGATTAACTTGGAGGGTGCAAAACATGTCGATTATACCCCAAACCAACATATATAGATCCTGGTGAACTAGCCCATTGAATGTAGTAACAAAAAAAGGAGAGGCTCGCCCTTCAAGAGATGTAGGTTGACACCCGACGCGCCGCATGTACATTCTCATTCCTTATGTCGGAAAATACACATGCTGTGCCCCGGCTTAAACAGAACAGCCCAAAATTTGAAGTTTATGCCGATCGAACGTTCACATGAAGGTCTCTCTCACAGCAGGTAGACTATCTCCACTGGTGTGGTGTTTTTGCTATCATAGGCCCAGTTCGGAAGTGAATTCGAGCCGGGGATATGAACACGTGATCACTAAGTTATTGTATTATATAAGCGTTCCCAAAATGGCAAGTGTTATTGTTGTGGAAAACAATGAACACTTTCAAAAATTACACAAGGATTCGAGAATATAAAGGCGGGGCATGATGGATCTCCACTTCTTATTGCGTCGCTGGTTGTTCCTCCTTCTACGACCCCATTTTTTCTCTCTTGACGTCGCAGGTCGACCCAAATGTTTTTGCCTCCAAGGCTCATATCTCCGCCACCACGCTATGACGCTCACTCAAGCTTACGGACATCATCCACGTCGCTCAAACCATACCTCGAACTTCCTCATATTCTCTCTCTTACATGGCTGGCCTACCCCATTCTTTCCTTGTTGTTCGTCATCTTCAGGCTACAGCTCTCCTCAGACGAAGCACAATCATCGATCGCCAATGCAAAGGATGATCTCCTCACAGCTTGTCAGGCTGCCGAACAGGCTGCAATTGCCGCTGCCAGCATGCCACGCTACTTGGCCGTCGCCACTAATCGGCAGTTCGCAGATGCAGCCAATGGAACCATGAATAGTGCTCGTGAAGCTCTCGTCTTGGCACTGACCTGCATGGAGGCAATCATCAACTTTCTCATCAGCCTCTACCGTTCCACGTTCCTTTGTTTTCTGGAGCTTGTTGTCGTTGGTGGACTGGGTCTTCTCATAAGCGCAGTTCAAGAAGTACGTTTCCTACCATTACCAACTTTGTAGTCTCACTAGTCTCTTTAGATCACCTCCTTCTTGCAAAGCACTTTGAACACCACTGTGTCAGGTCTCAAGAACGACGCTACCTCTCTCAACTCCGCCATCCAGAGTGCCGTGAATTCTGTAAACTCGATTAATCCCTTGGGGAAGATCCAAGCGCCACAATTCAATGTCTCCAGTCTTGATGCACTCTCGAACATCACCATCCCTACTGATTTCGAGAACGCTTTGATCCAACTCAACAACTCATTGCCCACTGTATCATCCATCAAGAATACCATTCAGGATCTGTAAGGTGTTACCCATTGCCATCAACGAATGCTCCCTTACGTCTTTCAGGGTGGACATGCCGTTCGAGGCTGTCAAGGCTGACATCAATAATACGTTTCTTGGCCTTACTCTCGATCCGACGCTACTTCCTGTGCCAGCAGAAAATACCGTTTCTTTCTCTTTCTGCAGCGGTCTCGATACTTCCTCTATCGACAATCTTGGGAACGATCTCCTCCAGATCACGAAGATCGGCACAATCATTTTGATCGCAGTCCTCTTCCTGCTCCTCTCCGGTCACTTTGTCTTTGAGTGGTGCAAGTGGCGTTATCTTATGTTTCAGCTGCGGTTTACGCGTGAGGCCTGGATGTCCGATCCAACGACTTATCATACTACTTCTTCGGAAACTACTCCCTTTGTCGCGCTCACTGATCACAATCTCCTCATGCTTCAAACCGATGCACAACATCCGCTGTTTACCCACATCGCTTATACGCTAGCTACTCGGCTACGCTTAACGCCTTCTCAACACGTCCACCTTCGCTGGTTTCTCCACTATATCTTTCACCCTCCCGCGCTTGCCTGTTTTCTCATTGGCTTTTTTGGGTTACTCTCTGTCCAGATCCAGCTTATTGTGGTTGGTCCTCTTGAAGCCAAGTATGCCGCTCAAGTTGCCGCAAGTGTGCAAGACCTGTCGAATACAATTGCGATGCAGATGAATAACAGCATGTATAACCAGTCCGCAGCGTATGCCAGCGGAATCAACACCAAGGTCCAAACTGTTCAGTCCACCATCAACAATGGCCTCTTAGGCTGGGTGAATGGTACTACCACCACGCTCAATTCCACGCTCAACAACTTCTACACCGATATTCAGAATCTCGTAGGCACCCTCTTCAACGGGACGATTCTCGAAGCGCCCACCCAGGATTTCATCAAGTGCTTGATTGGTTCCAAAGTCGACGCCATTGAGCAGGCACTCACTTTCCTGAATCAAAACCTCAATGTCAATATTTCCCAGGTCAACGAGACCATCCTTGTCCTCTCACCTACCAGCGTCAATGAGATCACACAACCCATTGCCACTGCTGCTATTGGTAGTAGTTCGAGCAACTCTCAAGGTCTCATTAGCAGGCTGGTGTCGACGTATGTCGACTCGCTCAAGAAAGAACGATTGATGTTTGGTATCTTCATGGGCTTATGGGGGTTGGTTGTGTTGATGGCCCTCGCCATCGTGTTTTGGCATTCATATGCCAAGAACTGGGTGGATGCGTACAAGAAGCGGAAATGGCAGAAGGAGCAGCGAGACGGCCTCGAGGGATTCGTCATGCCATCCAGAGAGGGTGCACCCGTGCCTCATGTAGGGGATACCGAGAAAGGCCCAAGCATACCTGATCCTCCCTTGCGCTCGTTTACGCCGCTCCCTGAAGCCTGTTCGCCCTTCAGCATCAACCTTTTCCGTCGCTCAAACCAGCCGCCTCCCTCACCCAATCATCCTCTCAAGTTGTTGGACCCTACCTTCGAGAAAAGCTGGGATAGCTTCTTCCACGAGGGTGCGAATAATAAGCAGCCTGAGGTGTCAGGGCTGCGCGGTGTTGTCAGTCATCCGATGAAGCTCATGAATTTTGGCAAGAAGAGTGACGAAAATGTGATGGAAACTTCCGAAGGAGACCGTTCAGCGAGCAAGCCAAGATCTGTCTCTGTCTGGTTCAAGCCAGTGACTGGGTTGTTCTGGAAGAAGGATAGTGTTCGGCCTGTTTCGGAGTTTGTGGTCAACAGGCCCACCTCAGCGGGCTCTCGCGCCCCTTATCCACAGTTGACGATCTCGGTCGAACAAACCTCGACGGCTACGCTGACAGACTTCCCGAAAATCGATAACACACCTTCCCCTGCGTGTGAAGAGCCCTCGCCGGCCCAGTCGGTTTTACCGGTACCTCCCACGCTTCCTTTGATGAGACACATTCCCCCGAAAAAAGCCATTCCTCTCACTATTCCCCCACCACCTCCGGGCCTCCCGCAGAGCGCCAATGTTCCTACGGACGTAGGTTCTACTCCTCCAGACTATGGCTCCCTAGCCATCCCGCTCCATAATGCCTTTGAGGAACGTCCAGCGTCTCAGAAATCCGTGCATCTTGCGCTCTATCCCACATTCCTCGCTTCTCTCTCTGATGCCCCCTCTTCGCATGAGAGACATAAGCGTTCGCCAACCGTTCCCGTACAAGTCAACCCAGCGCTAGCGTGTTCCATCGGTCGACACGAGTCCACCAGATCAACCTCACGGCTTCTTACGAATGTGTATGTACAACCTCCAGGCGAGCCGGTTGATCCGTTTGCTACGCCTTTTGATGACGATGCCAACATCGCGAGCCCTGCGAAGACAAAGAGAATCACGAATCCCTTTACTGGAGGCTTTGCTTTGTAATTCTAAGTTGTAATGTTTAGTTCGCACCATGGTCTCACCTGCATCAGTCTCAACATCAGGACAACCCACTTACTTTATCGTTGACTCTAATCGCTATTACTCACAAAAAGATATATTTGTTAGCTTGGACGTTCACTCACTCACTCACAAGCACTTGACAACCGATGTATCTATAGTGGATAGCCTATTTGTTCTGTTTACACACAATTCCGCTGGTACTAGTTGGGTGGTAGACGTACTCAGCGTAATTTCAATGTATTCCACCATCATTTGCTTAGAACTTGATGTGCTCTTCAATGAATCAGACTAGTGCAGCTATGCTCGGATATCAGCCATGCATTACTTCATGGCAGGTCCACAGTAGCAACGCTATACTAACAGCGACTCCCAACGATATGAAGTTTGGAGCCTTAAGAGAATTTATAGAGTACGTATACAACGTTGGAACATTCACATCTCCCAAGCTAAAAACTCAGCGAGCCAACAAATGCTCTGAAATAATTTGATCCACTCTCGGATCGATCTTTCCCAGAATATCAACTGTCTCCGTCTTCAGACAAGCAATAAACAACACGGGTCAGTCAAACTCGCTCCGTAAAACCAGCTGAACCAAATATACACTTACCCACAAACGTCCCGAGACCTCCTTTCCCTCTTCGCTCAAAACATAGTCACTCTCCTCGGCGACCTCACAACAGGACACGTATCGTCCGTGCCTAACTCTCTCGCCCGGTCCTACGGCGGGATGTACGAGCGTGCGGCTCCCCATCTCGGTCGTGCGCGCCAACAGCGCCTTCATCACACGTACTGCAACGTTAATGACCGGATTACTCTCGATCGAGCGCGTGAGGCGAGAATGGCAGAACCCGGGGTTGATCGCCGACACGGAGACGGGCGTCGGGTTCGGTAACCGAGAGGCGAGTTCGCGGACGAACATGACTTCCAGCACTTGACATTTTGTTTTGGACAAGGTGAGCATCATGACCATGTGTTCACGGCGTTTCACTCACGCTTCGAGAGTTCGTAGCGATTTCTCATCACGCTACGCGAGCAGATCAGGGTCGGGTTCTATGCGTGGTACTGAGTACTTACGAGGCAGTGCAATATTCCTCGTCGCTCAGCTTACCGAGGATGCTGGGCCAGCTGGTGGCGCCATCGAGCTTGTTGGCCAGGAAATGGGCTTCGCTGGAAACGATGACAAGTCTCGAAGCATTGGATGGGGTCGTTGATTTGATGAGGTGAGGGAGCATCAAAATGCTAAGCAAAGCCGTCGACAGATAGTTCACTTGCAATCTGACAAATGAACAAAGAGTCAACCGGGGGGTACCGTACTACATGCATGCCTGGGACGAACGTGGTCTCCCATCCGCCTTGCGTCTTCGCGTAGGTCATGGTCGATATGGCTGCATTGGCAATAAGAGCGTTCATCGGGAAGCCCTCCAATTCGACCCTGTCAGCAAACGTGCGAACAGAGTCAAAAGAACCCAGCTCGAGTGGCCAGACATGGACGTCATCGATCATGGCCTGCTGTTCGATATCTGTGGCAAAGACTGCGAGTCAGCGGGTGGTGTAGATAACGAAGAGGTCTTCATACCTTGTTTGGTTTGCTTGCATTTGGCCTCGTCACGGGTGGTGAGAAGGAGTCGCTTGGGTCTGAGTTTGGCGAGATGAATGGCTGCTTCGAAGCCGAGGCCAACATTTGCGCCGGCGACGACTATCGATTTGTCGCTGATATCGGCCTTCGGGAGGGGGATCGTCGTCCACTGTTCGCGGAGAAAAGAGCGGATGGTGAACTTGCCCATGGCGAACTGTAGCGTTCGGGTGACGCTGGAAGGGTGGGGAGTGAGAGCACCGAACAAATTAAAGTGTGTTAAAGGGCGCAAAAATAGGGTTTTCCCGCACGACTCAAGTGCGGGACAATGAAGACCAATCGTGTGCGATGTCAGGGTCAATGAAAAGGATGAAAAACGGCTCCGCATCTTATAAGCTCATCATCATTAAAGCTTCCAATGATCCGTGTAGGGCTGGTGGCCAATTTAGACAACCACATGGCGGGATCATGTTGCACGAGTATGGCATTGAGAAGGTCCACGGAATACAAAAGAGCAACTGCTGATGAGGCTGAGATGATACCCTCACGACGACTATAATTGTCTGCAGGCCGCCGCAAGTTGTCCTTTGTTTGTAGTCGGCCAGTTATATACTTACTGTTTGTTGTCGTAACCGTGTGAGCATAGCGTCCACGGAGGGGCAGCCTTAGTGTCCAACTCGACGCACCTGGGTCGAGTGAGATGGAGGATATTGTCGACGTCTGATAGTAGTACGGAGTCCAAGTCCGCAGTGCATATCGGGGAGCGCAACGTCAGGTCGAATTTAGTACTCCATGCTGCCGGGGTTCTTGAAACGTTACAAGTAGGAGGGAGACCCGGGATACGTATATGAGGCACGAGCGCCCATTTCCAGGTCCCCGTCTATGCGTCGGCGCTCAGCGCACTCCTCCATAAAGGCCCACCGACGTCTCCGAGAACTCTCTCTACCTCGGCCTGCTCCAAATTAAGGATAATCTTCCGCTCGATTACAGGTTTTCGTACCGCTGTAAAGCCATCCTCCATGAGCATCGCCCGCGATGCAAGGAGGGAGTCCAAGACGAAGGTGAGCTCGCCGAGCGTGGGTGCATGGGTGGACACCCCTTCTCCAAGGGTTTCCACATAGATCAGGTGCTGGCGTTCAACCTGTCGAACAACAGACGTCACGTTACGAAGTAACATGCCCGAAAAAACTCACCTCCCCCCATTTGATTTCTTCTACACCCTCCCTCTTCATACACTTTACCAGCGCAGCTAGCATGATTCTTTCGTGTAGACTCAGCTCCTTCAAGAATGCGGCCGTTGGACTATTTTGCATCACTTTAATGACCTCCTTCACGTCCTCCGTACCCGCAGCCTTTCCCTTTGGATGTACAAGTTCGACGGCACGTCTGCAAATATCCAAAACACGGCGAGCGTCACCAGAAATAGAGGACACTTTCATGGAGGCAAACTTGACGCCATCAGCAGTAATGACATCGTGTTGGTATTGAGATGGAAGATTTTCTTTGGAAGCGAGAAGACGTGCGTGTACAATTTCCTGGAGTTGGTGGGTTGTGTATGGCTGGAAATTTATTCGGGTCATCCCTTTATATCACGGTTAAATCATCTCGTAGTCACCACTGTTCTCTTACCCAGTCGACTGCGAACACGTCCGCTCATAACCCTCTCTGGAAGGTCCATCGTATTCGCGACCGCAAGCACGACAAGTTTTGACCCGACTAATGTTGGCCAATTAAAAAAGTTATAGACGACGTCTTGTTTTGTCGTGACCAACTGGTCTAATTCGTCCATTAATACAACACTGGTGGACCAAGTATAAATTGTTAGCTATTACGCTATCAATGGAGAATCACTACCAACCATGCATGACCACCAGGACCCGCTCTAACACCAGCACTGAAGTGGTTGCTGAGTCGCTTCAGAGCTTCCTTCGAACTGACCTTGAGATGACCATCCGTGGAGACATCGTGACCGGAGATCGTTTCCCAAAGGAGGTTATAGGCTGCCGCTGGCTCGGGAATTCTGAGCCCATTAATCTCGACGTACGTGAATGGGATCATTTCCTGCACAGGGCTATAAGCAACAGCCGCTTATGGATGATCCGGGACGTACCCCATTCTCTGCCATGCGCTTAAGTTCGCGTACAACAGCATGTACAGTGGCTGTTTTTCCAGTTCCAGGCACTCCTGAAATATCTAAGAGAGCCAACAGTTAGAAATTCCGAGAACAGGGACAGAGATACCCACAAACACACCCTCCACTCCCTTCCTCGAGAAGTTCTTCCACTGTGCGCAAAACACGGTTATATTCCTCTCCTCGGCAAGGTAGAATGTCTGGGCGTGCAGCTACATGTAGAACATGCATAGCCCTTAACCATGCGTCTTGGGGCAACTTCTGTAGTTGCTTGTAATGTTCTCGTGTCAGGTCTGGAGGTGGGACGCGCACGACTGCTACTTTGCGATTATTCCTCTTCCGCATGGCGGCCTTAGAATGAGGAGTCGGTGCAACCAGCTTGTTCGAGCGGGATTTTCGAGGCGTAGACTTGGACGGGGTGCTGACTGGGCGTTTCCGTTTCCGGGATGGTGTCTTTGGGAAATCGTCCTCGAGCACTTCGCTGCGAGCATCAGGCTCAGAGTCGAGATCGGTGCCCGTGATGGGGAGTTTGTCATCATCACTGCCTTCCACAGGTTCTGGGTACTCATAGTCGGTATCCGCTTCCTGGGTCAGTGACTCATCCGCCTCAGTGATCTTCTTCAGTCTTGGCCGTTTCTGAGCCCGGGTAGTCTTCTGTCCTGGAGACTCTACGAGAACGTTCCAGGATCTTCCACTTGTCTGTTCTTCGTCCGAATCAGAGAGGGCACGCTTTTTATGATGACTCCAGGCAAAGCCGTAGTAGAGCCCTTTCCTGGAGTCGAGGGCGAAGCGACAGTAGAACAGCGAGATATCATTTTGTCTAAAATTTACCAAGTCAGAGGACGCGACTTGACTGGAGTTTTCCTTGGGGGGTAGGTCGGTTACGGTGCAGTGGCGAACGAGATTCGAGGGTGGCAAGATTGCTTCCGTGTCAAGGGTGAAGTACACTTCGTTCTTTTAACGCATGGTTGGAACTGGCTGAAAAGATACGACTCGACGACTCACCTCGGTGTGCTCCCTTCCCGGACGTACGCGAGGAAGTTCGATTGGCCTTTGAAACCAATGCATCCGAATGCACATGTTGGGTTGCGTTCCGTCCGACTCGTCTGTCCTGAGTTCCCACATGGATGTGATGACCCCGATGCTGTCATACTTCGCAGTGCCTGTTGAAACGAACACCGTATCCCCAACTTCGTATACCTCCCGAGTACTCGTCTCAGATCTCGAGGACCGTGGCTTTCCTTTGAGGGACGGTGGCAGAAGCGACCTCGAGCGGGTAAACGAGTGGTAAAACACGGTCTGCATGTTGGCTAAGGGCTTCCAATTTTCATCCTCTTCAAGGGCCTGGTAGTCTTGTGGGATGGAGGATCTAACGTAGAACGGTTCGGACGACCAGGACGTGGATTTGTCGGCCCATGCGCTGGGGTGTACGGGGGTAACGAGCTGCTGATAGCGTTTCGAGCGACGCGAAGGCGTTACCTGGGTCGACATGAATGTAAATGGTCAAGTGTGTGACCGACGCGTCCGTCACGCGTTCCAATTGGATGACTCGGAGGATTCCTCCGCGATATCTCTCTGTCTGATAACACCACTCGCTGGTGAGCATCTCTGCCAATCACTCAACCGGGTCATCCTCTGAACTCCTTCGCAGACAAACATGCTCGTTCTCTATGGATCATCTGCGCTCACAGAAACAAAGCGTCAGATCCTTCTGCGTGACATCCAGACTATAAACGGCGACATCTTGTCTGTAGACACTCTTTTTATTCATCTCGTGAAATGCCGGACGCAAGCGCTCGAGCGGGAGCTCAGCAACAGTCATCTGTCTCACAGGCAATCACTCACTGCCCTTCTCGACTATGGCAACAATGTCCAGTTGCCCAATACCCTACACACCCTCCGAGGTGATCAAAACACTGTCTACGTTATCCCGAGAGCGGGTTCTATATCTCCATGGAGCAGTAAGGCAACAGATATCGCAGCCATCTGCAATCTCGGGGAGCACGTTGAGAGAGTCGAGCGAGGCATCGCGTACGCTTTTCATATGAAACAGGGCAAGACGCTAGACAATACGGTGGTTTCCCAAATTTCGCATCTACTCCATGATCGTATGACGCAAACCATTCAACTCTCTCTCCCTCACGAAGACGTGATATTTAAACATCAAGATCTCAGCCCCTTGCGGACAGTCAAGTTGACAAACCAAGTCGTCGGTGAAGCAGTGGATGCTGCCACCGCCAGAGAACGTCTCTCTGCCGCCAACAAAGTACTGGGCCTTGCCCTCGCACCCGATGAAATCGATTATCTAATCGATGCTTTTGTTACTGGAGTTTCTCCGCTCAACCGCAACCCCACCGATGCAGAGCTCTTTATGTTCGCTCAGGTTAACTCGGAGCACTGTAGGCACAAGATTTTCAATGCCCCCTGGACTATCGATGGAATTCCTCGCGAGAAATCACTTTTCAAAATGATTCGGAATACCGAAGAGAAGTGCATTCACAAGGCTATCTCTGCCTACTCCGACAACGCCGCTGTCCTTGGGGGCCCAACCATCCCTATATTTGGACTCTGGACCCAAGAATCCAAAGAAACACAGGTTTATACCTCGAGAAAATTCGAGCCTAATCCCATCCTCATCAAAGTCGAGACCCACAATCATCCTACAGCAGTTTCTCCATACCCAGGGGCGGCAACAGGTTCCGGCGGGGAAATCCGCGACGAAGGCTCTGTCGGCCGAGGGTCCAAGCCCAAAGCTGGCTTGGTTGGCTTCACTGTGTCCAACCTTCGTATCCCTGGCTATGAGCAACCGTGGGAAACTGACTTTGGTCGGCCATCCCACATCGCATCGGCCCTGGAAATCATGATTGATGGTCCACTGGGTGCGAGTGCATTTAATAATGAGTTTGGACGACCAGCGCTTGCCGGCTATTTTCGCACGTTCTCAGAGTCCGTGCCTGCCTCGGAGGATGGGGCGAAGGAAATCAGGGGGTACCACAAACCTATCATGATCGCTGGCGGGTACGGAAATGTACTCACATGCTTCGCGAAGAAATCGGCCATTGAGCCTGACGCGAAGATAATTGTGCTAGGAGGCCCCGGAATGCTCATTGGTCTAGGAGGCGGAGCCGCGTCTAGCCAGGTCTCTGGGGCTGGTTCGGCCGAGCTCGATTTTGCATCTGTGCAACGGGATAATGCAGAAATGCAGAGACGGTGTCAGCAGGTTATTGACGCGTGCATAGGTCTGGGAGATGGGAATCCGATTCAGAGCATCCACGATGTCGGAGCCGGCGGCCTATCCAATGCCCTACCCGAATTGGTGCATGATTCCGGGCTCGGAGCGATATTTGAGATACGAGACATTCTCGTTGCAGATAGCTCCATGTCGCCGATGGAGATCTGGTGCAATGAGAGTCAGGAACGATACGTACTTGCCGTCTCCGCGGAGAAAGCCGATGATTTCGAGGCGATTGCGAAGCGAGAACGGTGCCCGTTTTCCGTCGTTGGTCGCGCTACGATAGAGGAAGAACTGATCGTCACCGACCGCCTCCTTGGTCAGGATGTTATCAATCTGAAAATGTCCACCCTTTTTGGCAAGCCACCCCGTATGTCCCGGAGAGACAAAACGCGAAAGGTTACATTCAACAACTTTGACACATCCCTGTCCAAGTACCTGCCCAATATCACCGACCCTATCTCAGTTGCAGTCGATCGCGTACTTCGCCTTCCATCCGTTGGTTCAAAGTCTTTCTTGATCACTATCGGAGACAGGTCCATCACCGGCCTAGTTACGCGCGACCAAATGGTGGGTCCTTGGCAAGTCCCTGTCGCTGACGTTGCCGTCACCCGCTCTTCCTTTGGTGTCGACGTCCTCGCCGGAGAAGCCATGGCGATGGGCGAGAGAACTCCCTTAGCTCTCCTCAGTCCCGCTGCATCGGCACGCATGGCAATCGCCGAGTCTTTGACCAACCTCGTCGCAGCCACTATCTCGGATATCTCCCTCGTCAAGCTAAGTGCTAACTGGATGTGCGCTGCGTCAAAGGAGGGTGAAGGCGCGGGATTGTACGAGGCTGTCACCGCTGTGGGTTTGGAGCTTTGCCCTGCACTCGGAGTTGGTGTTCCGGTCGGCAAAGACTCGATGTCTATGTCAATGAAGTGGAAGCAAGGGGACGAACAACGAGAAGTTAGTGCACCTCTGTCACTCATTGTGACCGCATTCGCACCCGTGGATGATGTTTCCACGACTTGGACCCCGCAGCTCCGCACAGATGTTGGCTCGCCAACAGCCCTTATGTTTTTCGACCTTGCTGGAGGAAGGAAGCGCATGGGCGGATCGGCGCTAGCGCAAGTGTTCGGGGAGATCGGATCTGAGGCGCCTGACGTTGTTGATCCTTCATTGCTCAAAGCCTTCTTCAGCGGCTGCCAGATCGCCAGAAAAGCAGGCTTGGTCCTTGCCTATCACGATCGTTCTGACGGTGGTTTATTTACTACCCTTGTTGAAATGACCTTCGCGGGTCGGGTCGGCGCAGATATCACACTTGATCCATTAGGTTCTTCGGGAGAAACCATTGCGACGCTGTTCAACGAGGAGCTTGGTGCTGTCATCCAAGTGCGCAAGCACGCGGTCGATGAATTGAAGTCTACGTTCGCCAACGCAGGTTTCCCTGCCACTTCGATCTTCGAGATCGGTAGCGTGAACGAAGATCCTACCGACCAGGCTTTCGTTATCCGGGAAAACTCTAGTATATTGTTCTCTCGAACTCGAGGACAACTTCAGGAAACCTGGTCGGAGACGTCGTTCAGGATGCAGAGCCTTCGCGATAATCCTACTGCTGCGAGACAGGAATTCAATCTCATAAGCGACCCAACCTACAAGGGCACATATTACGAGCTCACCTTCACATATAACACATCCCCTTTCCGCGATCTGACACACCGTCCTCAAGTCGCCATTCTGCGAGAGCAAGGTGTCAATGGCCATGTCGAAATGGCTTGGGCATTCACTGAAGCCGGCTTCAATGCCGTTGACGTACACATGACTGACATCTTGAGTGGAAAAGTATCTTTGACCAACTTCCGTGGGTTAGCTGCTTGTGGTGGTTTCTCTTACGGTGACGTCCTCGGAGCCGGAAAAGGCTGGGCTCACTCAGTTCGTCTTAACGAACTCGCGAGGAGAGAGTTCCAACAGTTCTTCGAGAACGACTGCACATTCACACTTGGCGTGTGTAACGGATGTCAGTTCCTCAGCCATCTCCGTGACCTGATCCCTGGTGCGGCGAACTGGCCCGATTTCAAGCAGAACGCCAGCGAGCGATTCGAAGCGCGTGTATGCGTGGTTCAAATCTCGCAAAGCGACGTTACACGGCGCTCTGTGTTCCTCCGCGACATGGTCGGCTCCAAACTCCCGGTCCCTGTCGCGCATGGAGAGGGACGTGTCTCATTCGCCAATGGCAATTCTCAGCTGCAGGCCTTGCGGACGGAAGGTCTCATCGCCACCCAATTTGTAGATTCTGAGGGATTGCCGACCGAAGTGTACCCCATGAATCCCAACGGAGGCGTTGATGGTATTGCTGGGGTGCAGACACCGGACGGCAGGGTGTTTGCACTGATGCCTCACCCTGAACGGGCAACCACTTTGGAGAGTAATAGCTGGTACCCATCCACATTCTCGGATTCTTGGAATGGTGTGGGTCCGTGGTTCAAGTTGTTCCAAAGCGCGAGAGCCTGGGTAAATTGATAGTGGGTTGTTTCGCATTGTACGTTATTCGGGAGCTTGATGTATATTGTCAGAAGCGTAATCAAGACATCGATGATCATTTGCAGGAAGATCTATTGTTATAAGCCATTCAAGGGCCTGATATATGTCGGAAGTAGAATCAAGATTTCTGATTACTTATAGAGAAGTTTATCGTTGAAAAGAAGGAATGTATGTATTCAGCCACCATCAATGAAGCAAACGGTCGGGACGCACAACTATAGTTAATGTGTTATGGACAGGAACAGGTTGACCACCTTCAGACGACCAAAGACGAGGGAAATGCACAGCTTGACTTCAGGTTTGCGTACTGATGACCGTCATGAGGTATGACTTAGACTGTTCTATACAAACCGTTTAGCTTTCCGTGTATGCATACTTATTGTGTGTACATGTTGTTCAAGAGCCTTGGAGCCTAACAAACCAAAATAACGCGGGTCCGCGACCCTTAATCACTCTAACACCATACACTCTCCATCAAAATTTCACCCTTCTAACCATCTCTGATTCCGACATGAGCAACAATGCTCTATTCTTCGCGGACACGGATGATTTGAATGCGTCCAGGATACCGGTAGACAATGTCCAGCATCATTCGGGAGATGTCGTCGTGGACCTTGCAAGGTCTACCAAAGCAGAAGTTGTTTCAATGTCGTCTCAACAAGTCCGTGAAAAACGGCTATTCTTTCCTGATAGCGACGACGAGAATATTCCAACTTTCGAAGCTCCGTTGAACGCTATCACCATGACTCCTCTAACAACAGGTACAGCCCATGACTCTGAAAGCGACCTTGAGCTCCCCTCTATCGAAGAGGTTCCACGCGCGTCGAGCGTCAGCGGTATGTCTTCCGCTGTTTCGAGGGACTCCTCTCCTGCTCCTCTTCAGCCCACTCGGTCTTCCCCACCTCCAACCAAGAAAAGGCGCCTTCTATTGTCTACACAGCCTGAACCTGCCATCAAATCAGACGGCGTGTACCTGGGTACTTTCTTGGTCCCCAACGCTTGGAGCACGGCCAAGGGCAAAGGCTACACCAAACCAGGGGACGAAATCATAGTCGAAAGGGACAGCCCTGAGGATACCAGTGCCGCAGCGACAACCTCGGTCAAAGGGAAGAAGAAGCAGCTCACCCTCAAAGCGATGCTGAAGTCTCAGCCAGTCAAAAAAGTGAAACGGAAGACAGATACGATTATCCGACTTACAAATAAAAGGGGGTTCGGTAAGTACATCGTTGTGTAATGGCTACAGGCTGTGTGACCGGGTCTAAAGAATTTGGCCGATTACCGCAAGACATTGCTGGATGGGTATCGAAGTTATTAGATATGGGTAATTCTGTTTCTGTGGCCCATTTCTCGTGTTTACATTCATACATCCACCAAGGTTTGATCAACTTCAGGGGCAGTACAATGGTCGATTGCCCGGCTGTCCTCTACTCAGGTGCAGACATGATCGTCTCCCTCTCTGTTTACATTTCCGCTTCAGCGTTCAAACCCGTTAATGCATCGGACGCTTCCACCCAACCAAAAGTCATGTTCGGACAAGGAAAGGAGACTGAGGAAGAACAATCTCTCCGTGAGCGAAAAACTGCACTCCTGGTTTTATTTGACGCTGTCAGCCTTCGACCGCGCGCTGGTGCGCGAGCCTTAAGTAGTGACCAAATTCCAGATGGGGATGAATGGCAGAATGGAAAACCCGCGCAGAAACCGGCAGGGACAAAGAAAACGAGAACCGAAATAATAGGTGACGGAGAGGAAATTGAAGTCGAAGAGGGTGAAGAGTTGTCTGACAATCAATTGGACCAGATTTACCAAAGGTGATCGAACCATAACTTCATACACGGCATATCTGATTCCATCCCTACAGGGCACAGCGACACGACCAGACCATGGCAGAGATGGACCCTCCACCGACATTTACGTTCACGTTAAGGGGATATCAAAAGCAAGCATTGACGTAAGTTAACTCTCGCCTGGGCAAATTGTATACTTAATATTGGGCAGGTGGATGCACTCTATGGAGTCGGGCGAAGTCTCCGCGAGAGAAGCAACGTCCATGCATCCTCTGTGGAGCGAGTGAGTCTCAACTACATTCTAGAGCTACTCATCATGACCGTTCTTCAGATACGTGTTCCCCACCGAACCGTGTAATGGATTAATTGACCTAACTGATGATGACAAACCGTTCTATTTCAACCCCTTCTCTGGCGAGCTCAGCCTGGACTTCCCCAAGGTTGAGTGCAAACTTAGAGGTGGAATTTTAGCGTAAGTCTCTGCACTTTATGCTTGGCATGAAACTCATTAACACTTGTAGAGATGGTAAGCATTGCCACCTTCGCTGATAGAGACTGATATTCGAACATACCATGTCTTAACAGAAAGTAAGCACCAAGTGAAATCAGACATTTTATCTGTCCGACCTTCATTCACAGTGGGAATGGGCAAGACAATCATGATATCAGCCTTAATCCACATCAATAAAGGACCAGAGCCTCTCAATGACGACGGGAAGCAGTCTGCTCGTGGGCGCCAGTTAAGACTGGACAGCGCTTTCCGAGCCATCCCACCCAATCAAACAAAACGACCAACGAAGGGCCCTTCCGCGACCCTGGTTGTTGCTCCGACATCTCTTCTCTCCCAATGGTCTGACGAACTGGAGCGTTCCAGTGTTGCTGGAAGCGTGCGAGTTATTGTCTGGCATGGGCAAAATAGGTTAGATCTGGACGGCTTGGAGGCCGAGGAAGACAGTGACATAGGCATACCCGTCGTCATTACCTCTTATGGTGTCTTGGCTTCTGAGCATTCTAAGTTTGAGAAATCAAACGGTCAATCATCGGTCTACCAAAGTAAGGCTCGATTTTCTTACCTGATTAGGTACTGACTTAACATGGCAGTTGAATGGATGAGGGTTATTCTGGACGAGGCACACTACTGTAAATCAAGAACGAGTAAAACTGCCCGGGCCGTCTACGCACTTCGGGCGAGGCGGAGGTGGGCCGTCACGGGAACACCTATCGTAAATAAGCTCGAAGACCTTCATTCGCTCTTGTGAGAAGTACCGTTTTTTGTTGGATTTTCATACCCACATCCAGAGCAGGAAATTTCTGGATTACACTCCCTGGTCATCTTCTGCCTTTTTCCGCTCGTATGACTTATCGGTAATCGTTTGACCACAGCTGAGGGTTGTTCTAGGTTTATTACGTTACCATTTCTCGCCCGCGACCCTAAAGCGATCGAGATAGTGCAAGTTATTTTGGAGAGTATTTTACTCCGCAGAGAGAAGAATATGCGGAACAGCGATGGGAATCGGATCGTAGAGCTCCCCCCAAAGGAAGATATAATCGAAACTCTTCACTTCTCCACTGCGGAGCGAAAAATTTACGACTCTATCTATGATACCGCCAAACGAAGCTTTGATCAGCTTAATGCCAAAGGATTAGTTGGCAAGAACTATACCCACATTCTCGCCATGCTCATGCGGTCCGTGCTTGACAGAAGGTCGAGGTTCCTATGGCTAACAAACTAGTACTCAGCTTGCGACGTGCCGTGCTGCACCCGGATCTTGTCGTAGATACCAAAGATCAGATGAACGAGTTTCCATCAGGCTCGAAATGCATCGAGATGGATACCTTAATACATGATGTTGTCGAGCAGCAAACCTCTGATGCTTCAAACATATCCTTCGCCAAGAACGTACTCTCCAATCTTGCGGCATCCGAGACAGATGAATGCCCCATTTGTCTCGATGTGATGGAGGCTGCGGTCATCATTCCTCAGTGTTTACATCGGTGGTAAGCATCATCTACTTCTCGCGTCACCCACAACTTATATCCTTCTTAGCTGCAAAGATTGTATTGTTTCTTATATAACGGCCTGCTCCGAGCGAAGCGAGGAAGGACGCTGCCCTTCCTGTTCTCGAGGACCTATCAAAGAAAATGAATTGATAGAGGTTTTTAGACCTAAAACCGAAGATGAAGTGAAAGCCGCACCTCTTCTTTCAGGGGATGACAAAGTCGTAGAGCCCGTGACTGTACCAGTGGTTGAGCTACGTCGTAACGACTTCCGCTCCTCTACAAAACTCAATGCTTTGATTCAAAACCTACGTAAGTCGCCATTTGGTTATTTGACAGCGGAGATAGTTATAGTTGTCAAATAGGTCGACTGCGAAACCAAGATCCATACTTCCACGCAATCGTCTTCTCACAATTCACTTCGTTCCTCTCGCTCATATCAACAGCTCTTGACCGCGAACATCTCGCTTGGTACCGCTTTGATGGTTCTATGGACATAAAAAAGCGCAGCGCGGCGATAGCTGAGTTCAAACAAAGTGAGCGCAAGCCCAAAGTTCTGATTATTAGCCTGAAGGCTGGTGGGGTTGGGCTGAATGTAAGAGAATTGCTCTCTCGATAGCCTCTGCTCATCACACAAACAGCTTACCTGCGCTAATCATGTATTCATGGTGAGTCTTTCAGTGGTCTGTGCAGGGCAAATATAACACCCGTCCTAGATGGATTGTTGGTGGAACGCGGCAACTGAGAACCAAGGTATATTTCCCAGTTGAATCTTGCCTACATGCAGTAACATCTTCGCAGCGATTGACCGTGTTCACCGCATTGGCCAAGATAAGACAGTCTATGTCAAGCATTTCATCGTAAGAAAACATCATTTTGCACACTCAACATTGATGTTCCCCCAGATTGAGAATACAATTGAGGGCAATATACTAGAGATCCAAAAGCGCAAGACGGCCATCATCAAGGAAGCGTTTCGAGGAACGAATAGGTCAGGAAAAGCTGATTCTGAGAGCTTAGAAAATCTCAAATTTATCTTCGATGATAATTAACCAAGTAGAGTAGTACTACGCAAATTTACAATATCGCATGTGACAGTGACGTTACGCATGTGTGACTTTGTGACATTACGGTGATTGCTGTGTTGCTGCGAGCTGTACAACCTGTTCCCGGCTCACAACGACCATGGCCACTGTGTCGCCCTTCGCTCGAAGCAGCGCGTTTGATGAGCCCCGTCTCGGGGTGCATGAGCAGACTGTGTGTACCTTTCGGTCCTTTCTCTGTCCCCCCTGAATCAATCCGAGCAAGCGCCTTGCAGATCGAAGAGATGTACAGCGTTCCAGAGAGTTTTCTGGAAATCGAGGTTCGTAATCCTCAAACGCACGGTAAGCAAGCATTCTTTGCCAAAAATTGCCAAACATTGTAGTTGATGTTGCCCTAGGATTCGGTCGGAAGATGTTTACCGACTATGAAATCGTGTGCAAAGTGTGTTCTCAGTTGATCCTGCTTTCATCCGCTGTGAGTCTGAGCACCTATTGATGACTTAGACCAACATACCTGCCTTTAAATTACGCCACTCCCTCGTGAGACGCCGTTACTCTGACTTTGAGGCATTCCGTGATATCCTCGAACGAGAGTCTACTCGCGTCAACATTCCGCCCCTCCCTGGCAAGGTCTTCACTAATAGATTTTCTGACGAAGTCATTGAATCCCGGAGGGAAGGACTCGAACGGTTCCTTAGCATCGTTGCTGGTCATCCTCTCTTGCAGGTGCGGTATTTCAATTCCGTTGCATCAGACAGCTCTCACGCTTCTCCTCTCGTCCCCAGACTGGTAGCAAAGTCCTATGTGCATTTTTGCAGGATCCAGGTTGGGACAAGACTCAGTGGCTATAAACAATTTTCTCTCGCGACTCCCCAGTTTATTCTCAGTAGCCAAACCCTGCCTTGTCTCCGCCCCACCTGTTTTGGACTCATAGCCAGTCTAACCTTTCCGCTCAAGGACCCCCAGGTCTTTTTACCATGTGCTACTAGGTGTCCTTGTCCGATTTCACGCTTGGTTGTTCTTGTATATTCATATTTGTTCCCTTGCAAGCCTCCTCATTCTCCCCGGTGTTCTGATTGTCCACCAATTCATAGTACATGTCTCAGGTACATAAAGCACCCGCTATGGAACCTTCTCTACTTTGACTCTTGCTGCGCGTTCATGAACGACGATGTCCATAACAGATCTGAAGCCGAGTTAGTCATTGGTGGCAAAGAACCTACCACTTCTGCTTACCGTAAGTTAACCACATACCCTGTCTCGACGTCCGTTAGCGTGAGGATGTCGACAGAATGCACACCAGGAGAAATGGCAAGGAAGTCCATACGGACGGATTGACAAGTGGATGGCTTAAGTGGGCTGTAGAAGCAAACCAATCCTTAGAAACACGAATGAATAGGGAACTGTGATTCTTAACTCACCCGACCCTCACCCGGTTCTGTAAGGGTAAGATACCAGGAGGAGTGATTAAAGCCGTGAATTCCTCCATGTTCCGTTTGCCTCTAGATCCTGGGGTGACCTTACTTTGCTCGATTTTCCGTTGTCGCCTATCCGCATTTGGACAGCTGACCTCGAACCTTCTGGTCCACGAGCTCTGATTGTAGACGAAAATATCGAATGTGAACTGATCCGATGGATATATCTTCCTCTGTCCAAACGGATAGCTGTCGTCAGACTCAGTAGCTAAGAGGCCCACAGAGACGACAACGGGCTCTCCCGATGGTACCGGCAGAGGCTCTCGTCGAGTGTCATACTGGGTATTCAGGACGGTCGGGAGCGGCGTCTGTGGCACCGCGGTCATCATTCCCATTCCTCTCTCTCGCTTGATCTCAATGCTCGGACCGGAATAGCCTTGTTGACTGCCCAGTGCCTGGATGTGTGGCGCATTGGCTGTCACGCCTGGCGAAAACATGGGGTACGCAGGCGTAGGTGGTGTGACGAATGGCTGCGCCGGTATTTCGGACAGTGAGGCGTTGACATTAAACCCAGCCCCTCCACTCGGTGGCGGAGGTAGCATTCCAAATGTGGTTGAGGCCGATCGATTGAATGTCTGAAGCGCAACAGAAGGAGGGGTGAAACCCGTTGTCGAAGCAGGTGGCGCAGACCCTCCAGGGTGTTCGCGAGACGGTAAAGAGAGACGAAAGCCGGCAGAGGTGTTAATAGCACGCATGGCGGTGATACTACCAGGGAGCGTGTGTCGTTTTCCTGCAATTGCTTGAGGTATGGGCATCGCGGGTACAGGAGACGAGACGAGAGATGAGAGAGTGCTACGGCCTGGAAAGGGTGAAGGAGGTTCGGGGAGGGCACTACGTCCTGTGGAGGTCTCGTGGAAATGTACAGGTTCCTCGCGAGGTCTAGATGATAGGTCAAGAATGCAATTCCACCGGGAGGAGAAGGTTTGAGTTGGGTAGGATAGAATGCTGTGTTCATCTTTGACTTCATTTGTGAGATACGGTCTACCGTAGACAGTGATCGTCACTGCTCTCTGTAATTCCCCGCCGTCGTTGATACCCTGTGACGTCAACAAGTTATCTTGATCATTTGGTGTGTTCCAGAAGGATACGACGTAGAGGAGGTTGTACTGTTCCATTGAGCCTATGAGGAGAGGAAAGAGGTGTTTCTCGGTATCCGGGTTGAAGGCACCATCTCCCCATCCGATTAATCTCGTAGTCGCACCTTCTCCGCCAATGTTCACAACTAAACGCTCGAGCGAGAAACCGGTGGCTGGACCTGACTCTCCCGAGTTCTCCACCTCAACGCAAAGGACCACAGTGCGTTCACTGTTTCCTGCTTCCCGCTCTTCGTTCCCACTTTCGAAATCATTGCAGTCGTGGGCGTCCTGATCGCTTGCGGAAACAGAGGAGTTCTTCGGCAGCAAGACATGAGGAACAAATACAGTACGCATTCGGACACGAAATCCAGAGACCGTCTGCAGAATTTTGCGATAAGATTTTCGCAGGATATGACTTGGACTCTGTTTGGAAATTGAAGGTGTTCGAGTCGGCGCGGATGCCGGAGGAAGCGAAAAGTATCGTTGACGAGTGGTATTTCCTAGTCGAGTTGAAGGGAGGTGGAGCGACTCGGAGTCCGATGATATACTGGAACCTGCTGAAAACAAAATATTCATTATATACGCCGGATCGTGATGCATAGACGCACCCAGTGTGAGCCCTTCAAGTAAGTTAATTTCCTCGAAGCCAGTATCTTCACTTTCTTCGAGTTCCTCACCATCCTCACCTCCCGTCACGGCTCCCGAATCAGGATGAGAAATCATACCTGCTCTGGCTAGGTATGCAATAAGCGGGTGAGTTGACTGGGAGAGAGATAGCGCCTTCTCTCGTAATGTAGCAGATGCGGTCAGACAAAGCAGAGGATCGGAGAAGGGAAGGCGCAAATAGGCTAAGAAGTTCAACACGGCCGCACCAAACACAAGGATAACCTTACTCACACACGATCAGGGAAAGTTCATAGACGGCGATCCAGCTTCTTTGGGACTCGGAAAATAGGAGTGCAAACTTCTCTTTTGATTCCTCTGTTGCTTTTTTCGTTCCCCAAATACTAGAAAAGAGTAAAGTTCCTTCTGATTGCACATATTTCCGGTCACTTTCAGTAGTTGACGGGATGGGATTCGGAGTGTTGGGTGGAAATATCGAGGGATGAGACGAGAGCGGGCGGCCCTTGAGCATAGATGACGTGCGAGGATGGACAAGGCTAGCCGTGTCCAGTACATCCTGGTTTGGCATTTTAGGGATGTAGCTCGCTTCTAGCGACACTTGTATATGACTGAGAAAGTCCACAAGGGTCCGTGGAGGACTATGGTGATTGTGTGGGTTATTGAGAGATGGATGTTTAATGTGCATCACAAGAAACAGATTCAATTGCTCGTCTAGATACCTGTGAGCTTCGGTGTGGTGCAACGATGAGTATATAATGTACCTCACCGAAGAAAGCCTGCTTTCTCTCCGCACGGGGTTGTTTGACGCTCGCGAGCCAGTCATCGGCGACGATACATTCCGGAAACGATATCGAGGTAGCTGGCGTAAGAGCGTCAAGTACACAAGACCCAAAAAGTGTCTCTAACGATTCCTCAGCCATGGTGCGAGCCGACTGCCGTTGGTGGACACAGAAACGATTGATCAACCTGAGCGTAACCCTATTGTATTGACAGACTAACTCCACCTCGATTAGGTTGGCACGATTAGTTTTGCAGACCAGCCTGAGGACAGCAATGGTGGAGGCGACTGGAGACGTTGTTTGCGTTTGTTGTCCAATGGCCTCTAGAAAGACCGATTTGGTAAACGTACACTGATTAGATTTTGTACGAGTACCATGCAGTCATTTCCACCTCCAGACCTCACCTCCCACGTTGGACTTGTATTAATTACTGACGAACTGCAGGCTCCCGCGGATTTTTTGATTCACAGATTTTTGAATCTTCGCCTGAAGGATTCAAAACGCTCTCGGTGTCTCTTACTCTCTGTCTCAGAGGACATCGAACGGATAAAATCAGTGGCGTCCAAGTCAGTGCGTAGAGAATAACATCTACTTTACTATATACTGAGGGCATCTTAAAGAGTTTGAACATCTCGCAAAACGCGAGGTTCAAGTTCATTGATGTCCACTCGAACCTCGAAGAATGGGAAGAGTCTGAAGCACCTGACACAAGCTCTAGAGAATCGAGATTGAGGCGCATTTTCGACCTCGTTTCCACGGAGCTGCGCGGTGGACCGGATGATGATGGAAGAAGTCTCGTCATTTTGGACGATATCGCAACCCTCGAATGGCTTGGATATTCCGTTCTGGAATTATCACGACTTTGTCGTGCACTGCGAGCGTTGTGTCTGAAGGTAGGCCATACCCTATCGTCTTAAACATTCTGATTAAGGGACGTGCGTCTGTCAGGAGGCTGCAACCATCTTGATACGGCATCATGTCCTAAATCGATCAGAGCCTGACCCCCTCTTCCGACATCTTTTGCAGCTGTGTTCCTATCATGTGGAGGTGAGACCTCTATCAAGTGGCCGCAGTGGTGCTGTGAGTGGTGAGGTGAGCTAGGACCCTTCTTATCGAACGAAGTCCAACATACATATGCAGCTGTGTATGCACTTGGGTCCTGTGGAAAGTGAACCCTCATATCCTCTGATCACCCGTTCGGCTGCGTTGCAATATCGGCTGACGGATAGTGGTGCTATTTTTTTTAACAAGGGCACTAGCGCAGGGGTGCTATAGGATACCTTTCCATCAAAAATTATCATGGTCAGCATCAGGAATGTGTACGACGACATCTATTCTAGTTTGAGGTAACGCTTTGAAGGTTGATCAGGAACAAACCTAAATACCCTGAGTTTGTGTTTTTCTTCTCCGATACACGCGTTTGGAATACGGATGACATGGAACGATGCAAGGATGTATACTTTGTACTGACCTCTTATCTTCATTGCACTGTACTAGGTGAGCCCTTGCGTGCTCGAGAGAATCATTAATAATAGTCATCGCAAGCCCATCATGTTATGTTTACCACAATGCATACCGAACTTCACGAAAGTTGACATTCATCACAAATGACACTCAATCTCTCCTTCAATCTCTCCTCCGAGTACACAACCCCTTTCAGAGCTCCCGCGTACATGTTCCACACGACTTCTCTATACCCCATGTACCCATCCACAACCGCTTCTTTCACATGCGTGAGCAATACTGACACCGTCCGATTATCCTCTAGGTATAACCGGAGCTTCGTCACCGCTGCCCTGAGATCGCGTTCGCATGATTCAACAAACTTTGCGTGCAAGTCTTCGGCCGCGGATTGACGTGCCCAGTCTTGTTCGGTGAGCAACGGAACCAGTCCCGATGCGTTCGTCGGTGGAGTAACTATACGGGAGGTGTTGAACGCCCGCACACGGTCGACCCATTCTTGCAAAGGTTCGCACGGACCCTTGGCGCAGAGTGAGATGAGATTTTGACATGCGCGTTTGAGGTCTTGGTCGATCTCCTGAGGGATGGGAGATAGCGTCCAGCACAACTTCCGGACGGTTTCAACAAGGCGACTTACGTGTCTGGCATCCGTCATGCTCTCGTATCCGCGTGGCATGCCGAGAGATGCAAAGAGCGCGTCGGGAAGCAAGGCGGTTGTCTTGCTGAGAACTGAAGCCAGTGCATCTGTTCGTATCAAACGTCAGTAAGGCTTCGAGGAGTAACCAACCGGGTGATCACCTGTCATGCCACCCTGACCTGTTTGTCGTTGGGTATCTCTTCCAGCCAAGTCCAGATTGTTCGTGGCTTCTTTCAGGATCAAGAGATGTCGAACGAGGAAGAGTTCTCCAACGAGTATGCTTGCAGGAGCGTTACGTTGCCCTATGATGGCGCTCGACGATACGAGCGACTGTCGGCACAGGCTCACAGCTTCTTGAGCAATGTCTTCGAATATCGCAGGCTGGGAATATACGTGAACCACGGCACTTAAAGGGTGTGCGAAAAGTATTACCTTGACGAAATCGTGTAGTTGAGATAGCACCCAAACAGTTTTTTGCAAGGTTGGATACCACGTCTCCTGCTTGTCCAAGGAAGAAAATTGGAACAATCGACTAACACTTTCCTTCTCCTTGATGTCAAAATGAGAAGTAGGTTTTCTTACAGCTGCAGTGCTTCATGAGCGTTCTCTGGTTCACGGAAACAAGAACTCTCGAGCAACAAACCTACGAGTATATCTGGGTATGCCAGGTCTTCCGGCTTTGGAACATAGTACCTGATCTCAGCCTGAATCAAGCTCTGAGCCTTGAAGAACAGTCTCGTCTGAGCATCCTGGAGGACCATTTGTAGCAAGTGGCTGATGTGCAGTCTCCCGAGGCCCCTTGGCTTCGGATGATCGAGGTCCACGCTAAGCTCGTCAAGGGGCTCTTCAGGGAGCTCAACGACGTCGAGAACCATCAAGGCTTGAAGGACAGTACAAACTTCGCAGAGTGTAGTGAGTCGAGTCTCATGAAGAATACGCGGCCGAAGATCATCGTAGAGGTAATCACAGAGAGTTTCTAGGTAATGACTATAAATGCCGGCTGAATTCAAGGCGATAGGAGCAGTAAACGATACGACTCACTATAGTTGATCCCCACCAGAATCGAAAAACCCGCGGAAGAGATTGAACTCGTCCGTACAAAGTTGTTTCAAATAAGCGCATCCTGCGTTTGTCTAAAAAGTAGAAATCAACAACGATGTTTTTGTACGGAAAGGGCATCTTCACCAGTTCGACGAGCTCGGTGTGCGTTGGGTCCAGCCCTCGTATTTCTTCCATCAAACGTCCGACCAAGAGGGTCTTGCGCGCACTGAAGTAGGCTGTATGGCATTCAGACAAGAGAGCGGAAAGTTCCTCTGGATGCGCAGTCGCACGTCGCTCGAGCTCGTTGAGGAGAGGTGCCAGTTGAGGCGTAACACTCCTAAATCTGGTATACAATAAATGCATCTGTGCTGTAGTAGATACATCCTATTGCTGGGGTTAACTGGAGTGTGTCCAAGACAAAGCAATTGGGCTACCTTCTCAGACAAACGCTTGGATACGTCTGCTGTGAGAGCCCTGAGGGAGCCAACAAAAAACATCTTGATGAGCGTCATGGCACGTGTCATACATTGCTGGAAGCGCAACAGGTAGACTTCTGCTTCCTTGTAATATCGCTAAATACGTTGTCCTCAGTATCGGGCGCGTTAATGCGATGATGACTAGTGAAAGAGCGTACATGAGCCTTCAGATATTCGATGCATATGTCGACACGTTCGACCATGTACAAGAAGTCAGTTTGGAGAACAAGTGATTCTCCAGGGTGATTAAGCATCCGAGTTGCATGCTCGAGCTCCTGGAAGTACTCCAGTCTAGTATCAATCTCGTCCGTGAGGTCAAGCAACTTGTCCTAAGACCAGTCGCGACATCAGTAAATAAATACCGAGATGATGTACGACAACTGACCCTGTCTTCGAGAAGCCGTTCACAAGCATCCTTCAAACTCCTCCCACCCTCCTCGACGCCTCTCCACTCCCCAAACATGCTATCCACCTCCCCTTCCACCTCGTCAAGCCGTTCGAGCAACATGTCTGCTGTACCCAAGTGTTCTGCTACCATGGCCACATGCGCCCTGAAATGGGCCTCTTGGCTATGCGCGACGGAACGATCAACTTGCGCGAACCAGTCATAGAATTGCTGAGGCGTTTGTATGGGCACCTTGGGATCCAAGGCATGCGAAGGCAATGAACGCGTGGATGCAGGAACGGGAGTGGAAGGTCGGGAACCTGATCCAAGTTTGCTCGTTGCGCGTAAACTGGGAGTAGGTGGGTGCGAGGCATCGTACTCGACGGCGACCTTTTTGAATCTGAGGCGATTCCTCTCCCATGGAACTGGTACTCACTTTCAAAGGAAGGGGTGATTTTTCATTTGCTGCTTTGATCGCAGCAATGCTCTTGAGAGCGAGGTCACTCAAGGGTGCTTTAGCTTCCCATTCTTCAAGGGAGATTTGGGGTTTTGGTTGCGATGTCGGGGTTGGAGGTGCAGCCGGGCGGCGCTGTGCATTCGACCGAACAGCTGACATTGTACCGCAAAGGTATGAAAAGTTCAAATCTGGTGGACTTGATCGACATTCGAGTCGGAGTCCGCTGGCCAGCAAACAATCGAACCAGTTGGAAAGCAGCGATATGGATTCAAGTATACAAGTGTTTCTAGCGTGCTACAATTACCAGCATGTACTAATTGTCGAACTGCGTGGATGTGTATATCAGGTCAGAGATAACTCACACAACCATCGACGGGATTCAATAAAGTCGCTACGACGCTACATCTTCCCATGGCGATGGCTCATCAGGCACTAATAGAACATAAGGCGAAGCCGCAATTACTGGCAGTGATTCTTTGAGCGAGCTGACGGACAAATCAGCAATTCCCAATGTCTCCGTTGACGCGGTTTTTCGATGCAGTCCTGCTAGCGACGGCAATGGTGCAGGCTCGGGCTGAAAGCCAGGAAAGTTGCCGGGTATCTCATACGAAGGTGCGACGGGAGGGGTTACCTTGCTGGTCGTTGGTCTAGACAGTGGCCGAGGCGACGGCTGTTGTGGACACGAACAAGGCAAAACTACAGACAATGTGTCCGACTGGTCAAGCTGACCCAAAGGTGCGTCAGACGGGGCATTTGTGCTGCGTAATCGTCCGTTCTCTCCTTCTAGCAGTTTGAGTGCCTGCCGCAGTGCATCTTTCTCCAAGCGCGCTTGATCCAGCTCTTCTTCAGTTTCGGCTCTTTTCATACGCTCGGTAGCTACCATTTTGTTTGCCTGCGGGTTGCTCAGACGAACAGGAACTATCAGAGAGAAAGCATATACCTCTTCAAACAATGCTTGTGACAGCGACTCAAGCTCTGCTTCCAGTGCAGCCTTGGCCGCATCTGCAGCTTTGTGAGCCTGACGTTCACGCTCGAGTTGCTCTTGCAACTCTTCCATCTCTTTTTCTCGTGCATTTGGTACCAAAGATGAGAGAGAGGGAGAGGTGAGATGCGAGGGATGAGGGGAGAGGGCGGGCGATCGAGTACCTGTCCGCGGATGAGCGGTAGCTCGAATGGATGTGTCTGTATCTGACCCACCACTACTGAACCGAAATTTAAAAAAACGGTTTTCCTGGCTCGTTATCGGTGTTGACGGTTGAGGAGTGGAGTCTGACGATGCCGCTGGCTTGACACCATTGACGAGTACCACGGCCGCGCCGGACGGGACTGTGGGTGTGCCCGATTCATTCAAAGGTCCATAATCTAGGCTTCGAGGACGCTCTTCAGACTTGTTTTCTGTATTGTAATTCTGAACCTCGCGCGCACTCCAGCGACGCCAACCGACATCCTTTGCATTGCATGGCGTCTCCCTCTTCAGAGCCTCTTCGAGCATCTCATTGTTGGATATCACAAGCTGAAGATTCGACTTTGCGAGATTCAACTGTGTCTCTAGTTCCGTCTGGGTCTTGATCGCTATCTTGAGAACGGAAGACTACAAAACAGGAGAGATCGGGGAACGATTGAGGGGTGGTCGGGATGGAATGAAGTTGAACGTGGGCTCACGAGCTCTTCCACTTTGTTTAGGACACGGTCGAGGGCGCATCGTAGGTCCTCTTCTTGGCCATGAGAAAGGACGCGGCGGGCATCACGCAGTTCGTCGTCCAGACCCGCTAAAGCGGTGGACGTGGGTGAACTCGGGGCGGGCGAGGGGTGTGAGGATCTGGCACTCGCGCCGAATGAAACGCTGGACAACATGCGAAACGCAGCGACGCAAAAATATGACAAAGTCAGAAAACAACTGTACAACTTGCCATTCGCGGCAATCTACTTCGTTATGGCAACCACCGAGAGTAGTAGTGAGTAGTGACTTGTCTGTATTTTCGCTGCCACATGCATGTGCCCGCTTGACGTGGTAGCAACCTGAGGCTGTTGCCCTTCTCATGCCCATGAGTATCGTTCACAGTGGTATGAGAATATATTTTCAAAAATCATTCATCCCATTTGCTGGTTTCTCCAGAGTCATCGCTGGTTCCACGCATCCTCGCGATGGAGCCGTTTACATTTTCTCGCGTCAACGCTACCGGTGCGGACCTCTCATTGCCACAGCTCTCTCATTTCCCGGGCGTTCCTCTCCGGCGCTGTCCATTTCCCGTGATCATTTCGCAGCAAGGCCCCATGGCGGACTGCTACCGCGGCCGATTCCCACTTCTCATCAGCTTATTACGCGGTGTCGTGTCTCGATCATTTCGCTGCACGACTCCCCTCCAGTAATCATCTACTCTCCTACTTGGCGAATCCTACTAGATCGATATGCCCCCCAAGAAGGTCGACCCCCCCCATAAGCTCACCTTTGCCACCAACAGTGTACGCAATACAACCTTTTCGTTGGGCAACGACAAGTTCTACTATGAGATCGTGACCCGGTTTTGGCACCCTCATCTCACCAAAATAAATAAATACGACTATGAAAACCGCCTCGTGAGTTGTGTCGCCGAAATCGAGTCCATCCCGAAAAAGGAGGTCAAGGTCCGGTTCAACATGCCTGACGCAGAGGGCGAATGGATTCGGGCTTCAGATTTTATCAAGCCTGAGGGTAATAACATGTGCGTGCAATATCTGATTCGTTGCGCGTTGGAAAAAATCTTACATTGCCATAGCGGTGGCGTGTTTACCACAGGAGAGGAGGGTGTGATGTACCGCTGGAAGACCCACAAGCGTTACTTGCAGGTGTGTAAAGTACCTGTCCGCTGCAGCGAGTTGGACTGATTTTTCAAGCTCCAGCTTGTGAAGGTTGATGACGAAGAAAAGGTTCCAGTTGCGGAATACCATCCATTCAAACGCCACTTCCTTGTCTTCCGGATGTCCCGGCGTGCATGGCTCGAAGTCAAGCCGGAAGCTGCGGCAGCTCTCGAGAAAATCATCGGCGAGTATATCTCCTGGGATGAATGCACTGACATTAACGACTCATCGATGGTCGTCGACAGTGAGTTATCTCATCGTAGAAAGGCGCCGACGCCAAGCCAAGATTCGCATCAAGTTGGAGCACGAGTAAATTCATGCGTGCGATTTATTGTCTGTCCTTCAACTCCATCTCATCGGTCTATTCGTGCTCTGTATCGTTCCTGCTGCTGCGGAACACAGGTTTCCGACATCCCAGCCTCAGAGACTGGGTACTGTGTTAGTGAGGCTGTACACACAAGTACACCTTTTTGGGCCACTGATTCTACCAGCTCGTCCACTCGAGTTCATATACTCCTTCAACTATTTTATTATATTTTCGTTTCCCTACAGCCATATTGTCCCGGCTATTAGATTTCCGGTACTGAATATACTCTTCGTTTTGGTAACTGAGTGTAGGACAAATGCTTACCACGCATTACTTCGCCACCTTTCTGCACTTCATCATCAATCCGCGGAGCGCCAAGCACAGGCGAAATGACGGGCGTCGATGACGCGTTCGTTGTGCTTGCTATAGACCTTGAGTTGGAATCCCCAAGAACAAGAAAGGCGAGCTGGCAATGCGACGCGAAGCACACCCATTTTATTCACTTCGCCTGCGGATCTATCGATGCATTGTACCCAGGGGACACCAGTCCAGAGCATGGACCGCCGAATTGACAGAGGACCGCCTGTCTGCTTTTTCTTGATACATGCATGCTCATGGTGAATGTAATATGCATCAAGTTCGACATTAGTTCCATACGAATTGCATTCCGTGATCAAGTCGTTGCTGTCGGATAACCTCACGTCGTCTGTATTGCCGTTGGATCCGCTACTTGACATCCAGACCGGGCAAGTCCAAGGGGGTGATGGTGATGAAGATGAGGTGAAGCTGAAGAAACGGAGACAGAAATTCAAGGAAATGATGGATCCATTCGAAGACTTCCGAGGGAGGGTGTGGTTTCCGTGCGCTTGAGTATACGCTCTTGCCTGAAAATGCCGTAGTGAATCGACGCAGGTATATACGTCTCCACTAATCCCGAAGCGCCTTCTCCTCGTGTTCACGCGCGCGGTTATCAAACATCGTCATGCGAGACTTGTATTTGTGGGCTATGCGAATGGCTTACATCTCTTGACCGTCTGGGTCGTCTGGAGTCGGGAGGGACATTGGGGACACTGCTGGAGTGTTTTGTACGTGCCACATGCAAAACGCCTTTGATCTATCCTAAAAAGATCATGGCAAAGGGTGAGTCGTTCATGTGGAGATTTCTTTTCTTTCTAAGCATGGCATGATAGCAGAACCTCCACAAGTTTCACAAGGATTGCTATACAAATCGCGTGTCCAAGTAGAACCAACGAGTATTACCGCACGGCAGTTTACAACTGCGCTATGGGCAAGACTTGAGTCATTTATGAAATGGCGAGATACCAAGGTAAGGCCCTCCTCTCCCGGTCATTACTTCCCAGGGGTCAAGCTTTTGTGCCTACCCTCGAAAAAGTACTCGATCTCAAGAAGGACCCGCTCAACGGGGTATCATCTCCTGACGATGCTCTCAAGGGTTGTGTTGATATCCATATCGTCGCTGGGGAAGCCTTTGAAAAGTGCTTGCGGCGCAGCTGTGTAAAGGTCGGTGATAGTCTCAACATTGTCGAGATGATCTGACAACAAGCATAGGATCAGTACTCCGTGCTCTGGTTATTCCAAGCTCGTATGGCTTTTCCACGAGTTCTTTGCTGTATTGTGGTGCACACAGACGCCGTGTACACCCCACATCACTTCTCACTCATGAGTCTCCCAACACCTTTGAAGGCCCGTTGTCAACGACTAATCAAGTACGGAAACGATCCTCGTGCTTTGCGCACTTTGAGGCCATTTATGTTTCCCGTTCATCTACGAGAACGAACGAGGCCGTCGCTCAAGCCTTCTCCGTTGGCGCTCGTGCTCCTCCCGACGCAAACGAAGGAAACGCACTGTGATTAACGAGCTCGACACTGTGCATTCAGATCCCTTATTGGTACAAGCAGTACATGGCCGCTCCACGGCTGCAGGTCACAGCAACCATTTACTCCGTTCTAACCACTCACTTCCCCATATTCGCGTATCGTTCACAGGCTCTACTCTAATTGTATAACTGGGACAGCTTGCCCATTTCGCCTTGTGCTAGCTATGGAGTTGGTGCACTGTCAAAGTCCATATCTCGTGCTCGCAGAAATCGCAGCATCAGATACGAGTTATTTTTCGTGCCAGTGAGCAAGGTAGTATGATAGATGTGTAAGGGGAAAGGATTCGCAATATATGAGGCTGTGCCGTCAGCTTGTGCGCTCTGTTCACTTCAAGTCGGAGTGGTGTGAAAAGAATCATCATTGGGTATTGTCTTTCTCTTGTTCTCCCTGCCCTCTGCTCATGGACGCTATAAACGAAGGTTGTAACAGTATATGCTGGGAATAAACGGCGATGGAGGGACGCTGCTGAGAATAGCGCGATACCTCCTCATCATTGCATCATAACCCCGGTGACTGTGCTGAGCTGACTGGGCATATCTTCTCAGCCGCCGTCTTTCTTTATTCAAGTATCGAACACACCCTTGGCATTCTCTATGGCTACCAACTTCTCCAGCATCCCAGTCCTCGACTTTGCCCTCACCAATGACCAGGCTCATAAGCCCGAGTTCATCGAACAGCTCAGACATGCTCTCATCAATGTCGGCTTTCTCTACTTGAAGAACCACACCGTGCCACAGCAAATCATCAACGATCTTATCGGGTACATCCCACGTCTCTTTGATCTCCCACAAGAGGCAAAGAACAAGATCTTGATGGTCAACTCCCCACATTTCTTGGGGTATTCAAAGCTTGGCGCGGAGTTCACGAAAGGCAATACAGACCATAGGGAACAGTTTGATTTCGCAACCCCTCACGAAACCCAGTGGAGACCTGGTGTTCCGGAATACTTGCGATTGTGGGGACCTAGCCAGGTATGTGACCACCTGATCAGGCAGACAACTCGAGCGTTGACGATCGGTACGGTTCTTAGTGGCCCGACGAACAGCTGATATCAGGATTTCGAAACACCATGGAAACTTACCTTGCTCACGTGCAGAAACTCAGCTATCACTTCATCACTTTGCTCGCGGAAGCGTTTGGTCTTCCGTCGGATGCGCTCAACAGATTCTACGATAGAGACGAGTTGATGCAGCACCGAGGAAAGGTGAGATTAAAATTGACGACGAGATATTACACTGCACTCGGTATTGATACGCGCTTCCAGGTCGTCAAATACCCAGCCAACGATGGATCGCTGAACGATCAAGGCGTCGGTCCTCACTATGATGCTGGCTTCCTCACATTCGTAAGCGCTTTCCGCGGGATCTCAAATTTTGTTCGTCCAAGCCTGATCCGCGTTATAGCTCCTCCAAGCTTCTCCTCACCCTGGTCTCCAAGTTCAGAACCTTTCCGGCGCATGGATTGATGCACCCCCAATTCCCGGAACCTTTGTCGTGAACATCGGAAAGGGTAAGTGACGACCTCCCCAGCCCTGCCTGAGACCTTCCACCGACGCACTCATCAACAGCCCTCGAATTCGTCACGCGCGGTCTGGCCCGCGCCACCTCTCACCGGGTCCTCTCACCTCCCGTCGGCTCGACGGCCCGTTACTCCGTACCTTTTTTCCAGAACATCAGCTTGAACGCACGTCTCGCCAATGAAGTACTCGACTGTACGTCTCCCCCTCCCTGCGGAACGAAACCACTGATGTGAACCTATCCCTCGTTCAAATCGCGCATACACGACAGTCCCGGAAGAGATCCTGAAACTCCAGGAACTGAGAAGTGAGGTTGCGACGACAGAATGTACGTGACGACACCTTTGTCTTGTTTTCCCCTTTCTCCAAACGACTCATCCTCCTTCTTTCTCTCTCTCTACGCGCGCGCGCATGACATTAACATGCGAATTCCACAGCTGTCAATTTTAGCGAATTTGATCGCGAGCCTTCGGGTAAAGTCAATTTGATCGGCCGTGTCAAGTGAGTCATGACGACCATGGGTTTGATCCATCGCACGGAACAAAAATTGACGCGACCCTTGTGTTTAGGAGCCATCCTAACGTCGCACAACGTCACTACCCCGACTTGTTCAAACAATATTTTCCATCTGGCCTCCCGAAAGAGGTCAACGCCTACTGAACGAACGAGTTTTGGGGCATCTGGATCGTTGAAACGAGGAAGCAGACATGTTGTACTCACGACTTCATGTCTAGCTCAGTCAACAATGTATAACATTTTATGGAAAACGTCCATGGATTCATCATGCAACATACGTAGAGTCTCCAACATGACTTGTGATTTGGTCAGAATAATGAGGTAGTGACACTGCAGGGATTTAGATGCGAGGATGGGTTATGTAAGAAAAGCAAGTATACAACGATCAGAAAACCCTGGATATATACAACGTCAGCATATGCGGCGAGGATTACTGTCGACTTTCGAAGAGCAGACAAAAAAGACCTGTGCAAAAAACACACTAGGTCTGCTTTCGCCGCCCAGCGACATTGAAGTGCAAGAGCAGTGTATACATATGGAAGAAATAGAAATGCAGCATAGAATACACTAAAGCGAAACCGCCAGCGTGACGAAGAATGAGAGTACTCGACGTCACTTGAAGCTGACGATTGGCCACGACTTGAGCGACGGGGGTATGTTCTTGGGTATCCGTCGCTGCAGCATCAAGATCATCTTCACGAATCGTTGCTGTCGGCTCTATGATAGGGACTTGAAGATCGAGGACGTCTATCTCAACAGCAGCGGGGGTCGCAAATAGTCAACTAGATCCTTCCGTGACATTGATCCAAGCCGTTTCTGGAGGGGTGAAGGGAGGTGGAACGTTCTCCTCATCGCTGTCCTCGTCCGTAGTGCTCTCACTCTTGTCCTCGTCTTTTGGGACCTCGCCCTCGATGTTGAGAATAGAACCAGATCCGTCTTCTTTCTTATCCAAGTCGGTCTTGCTCCTAGTCTCTTGTTCCTGAAGCTGTTGACGGAGCTTGGTCAGCTCGAGTTCTTTCTTCTCGAGCTCGGCTTTCTCTTTCTCCTTCTCGATAAACTCCTTCCTTCTTTTCTCGCGCTATACACGAAAATGATCAGCGCCTCGATCTCAGGGATGCAAGTGAAACGGTGGAAAGCTCGGCAAACGCAGATGTACGCCGAGGACTCACTTCCAGTTTTTCCTTGAGTTCACGAGCTTCCTTTTCCTTCTCCAGACGTTCCCGCATTTCCCTCTCGCTGACAACCCAGACGGCCGCCCCTTCCGCTGCGGCTTCAGGTTGCGACTTGTTCCTTAGCAAGTCTACAAATTCCAGAAAGGAGAAACGTAATGTCAGTAAAGATTTTACTCTCCTTAACACCCCAGCACCCGCACAAACAAGAGAAAACCACCCTGCTAACAATCATGGTTGCAAACAAACTCACATCCTTGCAGCGCCGCAACGCTAAACTCATCGTCAGGGATCGAGTCTGCGAAGTTCTTTGCCAATTGGGCAAGCTTGACACCATTCAAGGGCTTGGCAGAGTGCTGGCAGGCAGCAATGTGTTCCTCGATAGGAGGTGGGAGATATGCCTGGTTCTTCGAGCCAAATCTATCTGGACTGTCGATGGACTCGGGCGGAGATTGCGAGTTCCTGGTCGAGGATGCCAAGGACGAGGTCGACGAAGAGAATGAAGGCGACATGGACCACAGAGTAGAAGAATGGGATAATGGCGACCGAGGCGCTGGCGTCGAGGGGAGCTCGATCCCTTCAAGGTCGCCCTCTATGGGTTCGTCATCCTGGTCGGTCGACGGGAAGAAGTTACGGAAGAGAGCCTCCGCCTGCCATTTGGAGGCGTTCTTGAACTCGATCCAGACGTCCATACGGCCAGGACGCGAAAGTGCAGGATCGAGACGTTCAAGGTGATTCGTGGTGCTGCAAGTATTGTCAGCTGGGTGCCAACACAGCAGATAACCAAGACTCACGCAAAGAGGATACGGCCCTCTGCGGCGGCAACACCATCCAAGGCGTTGAGAAGACCGCTCAAACTCAGTGTATTGACATCCGAGATGTGGTCCTTGTGACGTCTGTGGCGACCGCTCGACGTCGAAGGCTGCTCCGGAACAGTGACCTCCTCTCCGCTGTTGCTTGAATCAGGAGTTCCATTGGAACTCTTGTCGCGGGTGACACTGCGAGTAAAGGCCGCATCCAGATCTTCTAGAAGGACAATGCAGCGAGCGGGGACACGACCCATGAGCGTGGTCAGGGTGCTGTCACTGATCCATGACGAGGACAAGGACAAAGTATAGATGTCAAGCATCAGCTCTCCAGCTATTGCATGGATGAGCGAGCTCTTTCCTGAACCTGGAACACCATGGAGGAGGTAGCCGCGACGGAACGGAATACCACGGTCGGCGTACCACTGGAGATAAGGGTCGTTAAGTAAGCCGCGGCATTAGAAGTACTGAGATGACATACCTTCTCGGACTTGAGGAAATCGCGAGCATCGTTGAGAAGCATCTCCTTGACACCTGGATTCAAGACAATGGACGACATGGGACGCTTGTGACGCGAATCTGTCCAGCGCCAACTGCCATGGGAATCCGCAAAATAAATCTGAATACGGTGGATGGCCTCTGCCTCGTACTCCTTCTTTGCTTGGAGCACAAGCTGCTTGAGGATGGCATTGCTACGAGCCACCACGCTACATGAGGACTGTGTCAGTTGGCACGAGCTGAGCTAATATTAGAACGAATACCTTATTGACAGGACTTCACAGCCGCTGCCATCTGTCTTCCTGCTACGGCGCACCCTGAGCCAGTGGCCCCTGTAATAAATAGTGTGCGTCGTGTCCGGCGTGGGCTGGAAGACAACGCGTGTCTTGACCTTTCCAGGCGGCGCATCCTCATCACCGTCTTCTTCCTCGTCGCCGAACGAGTTGTCGGCGGTTTGAGTGCCTGAGAAGCCGGGGGTCGTCGTTCGCGTAGTCGTCTCAAACTCCCTAGAACGTTGCCACTCTGGGCGGCGAGAGAGCCACAGCATGAGCCAGTCATAAGGGTAGTCTTCCTCAGAGAAATGGGCTGTGAGGAAAAAGGCTAGGAACAGTCGTCAGCTGTGTCAGTCTCCACAGAACGGCGCTTACAGTTGATAAAGTGAGACCTGCGACAAGGGATGAAGGGTGAGTCTGAGTTTGAGGAAATTCATCCTGGAAACATACCAGGCGGAGCTAGAGACCCTGCGGGCAGTTTCGACTGTGCCTCCCAACACAACAAGCTTTACGCCGTCAATGACCGAGGAGCCTCCTGCGCCGCCGACGAGGGGTTGCACGAGCGACTTGAGAGCGTCCATGACAGTGAGGGTGTATCGGCGACAGTGTACAATCCAATGCTGCGACGGTGAGAGGAAATGGTGGGACTGAAGAGGACGTGGTGGGAGTGTGAGTGCAAGTTGTGTCAAATCGGGGACTAAAGCGATGTAAGGTCTACACGAGCTGTGTATAGAGCCAGGGCAGGCTGTAACTAGTGCCTAGCAAGTTCTAGACGTCCACTAACTCAGTGGTGGAACTGGAAGCAAGTCAAGACGCGTCAGCGCAAACGTGGGCACCGTAAAACACCGGCGTCCACGCCACATACTCGCAAGCGAATTACACGTATTTCACTACAATTTACACGGATGGGTCTACGATAATCCCTCCACAGCAACGTTCGCCTGCCATATCCCCACCCTACGGACGAGCCGAAGCATCAGGGGAGCAGGCAGAATGAGCACGTAGGACACTGGAACCAAGACCACCAATCCTATCGATATGCAAAGAGTGATACTGGGCTTGATCACGAGAAAGTAGAATAGTGCTTGGTATGTCGTCGCATCCGTAAACTGGAAATAGGGACCGAGTGAGCATCAGTGCCAAATATACAGGCGGCGGACCCACCATAGCGTAGGTATTCTTGTAAAACGACGTTTCATATTGCGCGCCTGAGGCACCGGTCTCTGCCGCGGAGAGCTCGGGAGGGCGCATACGCTGGAATATCGGTCTGGGGGGATATGGCGGAGGATGAGCTAGGGGGCCATGAAACTTTGTTTGTAATGCAAGCTGAGAACAAAAAGAGATAAGAATCCAAGTCTGGTGACAGGGTGCGAAATGCTGACCTCGCCTCGGGCGAATGCCCTGGCCCCGAGAAGATCAAGGAAGCACAGAAGGGCTCCGAGTGGCAACGTGATAAGAAGTGTCGTACCAGTCTAGAACTGCCATCAGCACATCCGCTCGACACGGGAAGCCAGCCATTCGGACAAACAAGGCAGGAAATCGAGAGCGTGTGGCACTCAAGTACTCACCAATGTAAAAATAAATAGATAGATCCATGCGATCAGCGCGTAGGGGAAGTTGGCCACCATCAAGTGGAAGACAGCAGCATGGTAGGCCTTGCGGCCCATTGGCCGAAAATACCTAGCCCATGCACGCTTGTGGATTGACCAGCGTCCCGGCCTGTGTTGGAGAGCATTCTGAGCTTGCCCGGCGTGCTGGTCTTGGTGGCCCAGATCCTCACCCCTCAGCGCTTCGAAGATGTCAACATCAGGCTCGCTTTCAGAGTCTTGGCAGAACGAAAGAACGGTTTGGGTGAAGGAGCTGGAAGAAATGACTGTGCTCGCATGGGAGTTGGCGCGATGGCGGCTTAGGGCTGGGCGAAGTAAGGACGTGGTTTCACTGGGACCACCAGAGATGGGGAAGTAATACGGGTGAAGATTTGGGGAGACGGCGTGTTCTGGAAATGCATCGGAATCCGACGGGGATAGAGTGCTTCGTGTCGGGATGTGGGCTGATGGATGTTGTGGGTGCCTGCGAGTGGTTCGAAGTGCTCTTAGGCGCCGTTCTGGAGAAGGATATGGCGGGGGCGGGTCATTGGTAGGTACGTCGAGCAGACCCAGGGCGTTTTGTGGCTGTATGACAGCGTCTTGATTCTCTGAGCTTGACATGGTCGAGGTGGACAACGAGTGAAAGTGACAATGAGGAACGCACGTGCCAGGCTGGCGGTGAAGCTTACCACAGCCAATGTAAATTTACTCCGTTCGAGTCACTCATGCCAATCTCCTGAATCTCAACCGTTTCAACCACCACAGCTGTGGTATTCGAGACCGAGCGTCCGTCCGTGTGTAACCGAGCCCAGACTGCAGACTGCAGCAGGGTCGGGACCGATGCAAAAGGGCTGAGAACGTAACCACCGCCCCGAGGTGAAATAGCGTCTCGCTTGGATTAATTGGTCGGTCGGCGCTATAGCCAAGTGGTTACGGCGACAGATTCGAACGGCTTTGAATATCTGTTACTCTTCGAGTGCGCAGGTTCGAATCCTGCTGGCGTCGAACGTTCTTTTTGCAGACGCCACCATTTTTGATTGAAAACAAAAAAAAAACGCTTGGCTGGCTGACAGGTGCCAGTCAAGTATTTTAAATAAAATGTGCGATGTGGTGCTCGCTCGGCTGCGAGGATCGGCGGAGTGGGATTTGCGGGGTTTGCAAAGAGTATGTCCAAATATGGAATGGTAACCCAATGCCGTGCGGTTGCCGAACGTGGCCAACGATTTGGTGTGAAACAGGAGCTTGGATTTTTCTGTTTTGCGGGCAAGTTGTGTTGCTCTGTCAAAACACGTCCCTTTCCCATCTCTGGCTAATTATTGCTCAATCACCCGCTCCTTCCATCTTTTTTCGTTCATCGCCTCCTCCTTCTGGTCACTTTGATCTTTTTATTTTTTTTTCTCTCTCCTTGCCTCCGCCGACATGGGTTGTGTACAGTCCACCAGCATTGATAACGAGGCAAAGGCTCGTGCGTGCTCTCTTCCTTCCACCACTCTGCAGTCCCAACTCTCTTACCACAGGCAACGATGAGATTGAAAACCAACTCAAAAAGGATCGAATGTTGGCCAAGAACGAGATCAAAATGCTGCTACTGGGAGCGGGAGAGTCTGGAAAGGTCCGTTTTCATTCATCCTAGCCACTTGGTCCGCTCACCCGAACCTGCTCCCATCTCCAGTCAACGGTGCTCAAGCAGATGAAGCTCATTCATCATGGTGGCTACAATGACCAGGAACGTGACTCCTACAAGGAAATCATATTTTCGAACACGATCCAGTCAATGCGGTAGGCCCCACTTTTCCACCCTCGTCCTCTCATTGTAACCTTCGACGTCTACAGTGCCATCCTAGAAGCGATGCCCCAGCTTGATATCACTCTTTCGCCCCAAAACGATGCCCGAAGAGCGGTCATTCTTGCCCTTCCCATACAAATCGAGGGCGATGTCTTTCCACGGGATGTCACCGACGCCATTCGAGGACTATGGCGGGATCCGGGTGTCAAGGAGGCTGTCCGCAGGTCTCGCGAATTCCAACTCAATGACTCCGCCGTCTACTATTTCAATGCGATTGACCTCATGTCAGTACCAGGATACCTTCCAACCGATCAGGACATCTTGCGGAGTCGAGTGAAGACCACCGGTATCACAGAGACCACCTTCAAAGTTGGAGAACTGACCTACAAATTGTTCGACGTCGGTGGCCAGCGAAGTGAACGGAAGAAATGGATCCACTGCTTCGAAAATGTTACCGCGCTCGTGTTCCTAGTCAGTCTTAGCGAGTATGACCAGATGCTTTACGAAGATGAAAGTGTGGTATGTATATTTTATTCGCTTCGTTTCGTTTTTCCGCTCTGGGATGTTGATCCATGCCTCTCAGAACCGGATGCAAGAAGCACTGACGCTCTTTGATTCGATATGTAACTCTCGGTGGTTCGTCAAGACATCAATTGTGAGCATTTCGGCATAACTCCCATGGTGTCTCATCACGTTCCCTCGTACAGATTTTGTTCCTGAATAAGATCGACTTGTTCGCTGAGAAGCTTCCGCTCTCGCCACTGGGTGATTATTTCCCAGACTATACCGGCGGTGATAACTACGACGCTGCATGCGACTATCTGCTGCACCGTTTCGTGGCACTCAATCAAAATGCCGCAACAAAGCAGATATACGCACACTATACTTGTGCAACGGACACTCAGCAGATCAAATGTGAGTGCCAACTTTGTTCGACGCGGGATCGAGGCTGATTTATTGTCAATCAGTTGTCCTGAGCGCCATCCAGGACATTCTGCTACAAATCCATCTACGAGAATGTGGTCTCCTGTGATGAAGGTTCTGCCTTCCCGTTCCCATTCCGCATGAACTTGACCCCTCCTTGCATCGTATATCTCATCATTCGCCATGTAGTTACCACATTCATCGTCTTCATAGCATCAGACTCTTAGTGCCACTCACTATCTTGACTATATCTTCTTCTTTTTCCCCTCGGTTCTCGTGGGTCACTGTCCCTCGATTTTTTTTTGATTTCCATTACTTTCCAAATTTCTGGGGGTAGCATGAAAGCTTAATATACCCTTTTCTTACGATCCGCTATAATGACGAGTGGTTTCTTTTCTACATTGCTGTCGTCCTTACCTATACCTTGCTCTTTCGAGGACGGGCATGGGGTTCAACAACGTTGAGCATTTGTCCACGACGATGTATGGAATGAGGTGGCAATGCGCTCGTCCACTGACCCGGCGAGTAAGCACCGAGGGAGCACGTGAGTACATGCCAAATTGGGCAGTGTCAGTCTGGGAGCCGTTTTCAAGCCGGTCCGAATGTTCCGTGTCATCCGCAGCGAGTGGCGTCACCTCGAACGCGCCAGAGGGGACATGAAACAAGTTACATCAAGATAGACGGAACAGTAGGACATGCGTTTCGAACGTAGGATCTGGTGGGATGGTGTTACGATTTCCGTGCGACTGCTTCTGGCATATCCGTAACACGCCCAACGATATTGTATCGTTTCCTGCCCGAGAAGGGGGGTTCAGACGCGGACGATATCAAAAAGGGTAAAGAAAAACGTACGAGAAAAACGAGTGCCAATCGTCGAGGACTTTCATCTCGTTCTCAGGCAGGGTGCTGTAGTCGGGTACAGCGTCCTCGACATTGAGACTCGACTTGCCAAGACCGCTCGAGCCGTCCTTGCCCGCAAAGATATTGTAGGACCCGCGTTTGCCATACACGTCACGCTTTCGGGTGACGTCAAATACATCGCCTGGCGAGGACCAAGTCGTGGCATGTGAGCGGGGCGCGCGTGCGTGAATACGTATGAACGAGTGGGTCACCTTTGATCGACACATATATCGGTTTGGTGTCATCAGAGCCGTCATATTGGGCGAGCTCGCTGAGCGTGAAGGGGTTGTCCTTGGGTGAGTCGAGGTCGTCTCTGGGCGCTTGCATGATGGTCTTGAGTGAGTTTTTATCGTCTGTCTGTGTGGTGACTGAGGGACGCGATGGAGGACACGATAGGGCACGACGACGGAAGAAAAACAACAGAGGAAGGCCGAGCACGAAAGTGTAGATGCAATACGATAACATCTTTTGCGTCGTGGACAGAAATCGTGCACGGGAATTGCCGTGCTCTGCGAAAACCACACGGCAACATTCGTTTTCAAACACACCGTCGTGCACTTCTTCAAGAAAGAAACATGGACGACGATTCGGGAACCGCAGAGAAGGAGATCTCTCCATCGGACACGGACATTCTACTCGCCGTCCCGTCCGCGGTGGTCCCCATCCAATATCCACCTCTCTCGCCGCCGCCGCCACACCACCTGCTTCGTCACTTTCCGGCCGCCGTGTTTTTCTCTGCGCGTCGCGTTCACAGCGTACGCTAAACATGCCCTCCCTCGCACGTTCTATCACGTCTCACGATGCCCATCTTCAAACTTTCATCCACCAGTAGCGAGTCCTCTGATGTACACATAGAACTCTATACACAGAGCAACACGTCTAATCTCCTCGGTGAGCCGCGTCGATGTTGGATTTAGCCACGTCAATGAAGCTTTTAAGCTCAGGGACTCCCCTTCCCTAAACTTTGCCGCTGGTAACGCAACATCCTCCGTGAAGCGTGCACTTCGGCAGAACAGCACGATCTGATCTTCGATCCAGGACCTGATCGTCGACACCGTGGTTATAATCGTGGTCCCTATCAATTAAAATCGTCCATCACCTCCCGTGTACGGCAACGCCGAAAGGAAGCATTGCACCGCGCGAACACGCTTCTCTTTCGCACTCAAGACCGATCATACGCGAGCGTCCGATTCTGTGGACCGTGTCGCCGTAACTAAATTTCAGAGGGTATCCGTAGACTCGTACGTGGACGACATGTGTTAAAATACAGCGTTGAAATGAAAGCCAGTGGATCGTAGGATTTTCATGGCAAAGGGGAAAAAATCGACATAGTCGAAAACGAACGAAGGCGAAGGCGATTATGCGAACTATGACGACGTAAAAGCAGAAAGCATTTGTAGGTAAATGAATCGAGAATCTCAAGGTGTACAGTATCGAATCACAGGCTACAGAAAACGCACTTATGAACATAGCAGGTGTATACTTGCAAACATAAACGAGTGAGGGTATACTAGGGTATTCAGACTCAAACAACTCGTAGCGGGTGGCATTGCTGAATTTACCCCCCTCTGATATGCAGTGGAAGGGAGCAGTTGGGCGGAAGAGGGGGGGTTATATTCGTACAGTGACAGGCATCCGTAACCCGCTTTCGTAACTCGTCGCACTTGCTTTGGAGCACTGTAACATCATTGAGCTTCGTCTCGGTTCCGGCCTTCGATTGAGAAGCATTCACTTACTTGGGCACGGCCATAACGTGTTCAGCACATCCAGAGGAACGACGATGTCTTTCGCAATTTCCAACGCGTCGATCAACGTGTTGTCGTTCTCCCACAGCGAAAGGCATCTGTGGCGACATTCAGTCAGACGAAAAACTCGCTCCCAGAAGCACCCACATGGACACTTGGCTAGCAAACCACGTTACTTGGAATGGCCGCCTCGTAAACAGGTTACCATCAGCTTGTCCAAGGCGCTCAATCGACATCCGAACTCTCCTGATGAAATGACTCTGGTGATATACTGCACGGAAATTAACTTGCCAATAATTTTGAAACGACAGGTGCAAACTCACGCCATTGTTCGGTGTGCTTACGGTTGAACGATGGCAGGTTTCCGACTTCCCGACCATGCAGACTACATCGAATATGATCAGATCAATACAGATGTTAGAATAACATCGCTTACGTCTGCAGAATGGAAGTAAGCATCATCTGCGTGCTGTTTGGGGATAAGCCGACATCAGCATGTGACAATGAAGAAAAAAATATTTCGCAAGGACACGCACTTATACACGTACTCCCGACACATGTACAGGAGTGCCATATCAAGGTTGCATGTGTGAGAATCCAGCGCATTCTGTATTTCCTGAGTTTCCCGCCAAGATTCCAACGCCAGCTCAGACGTATTTTCCCTCGAGTAGGTGTTTTTTCTAAGGCGAGTCGTGCAAAAATTCCAGAGGAGCATGCTGCGGCAATAAAGCGCCCATATCGAGTCCTTTGGTGATTGCATCTTGTGGTCGGTGGAGACACGTTCGGATACCTCACCCGGGAACAGCAACCGGAACTACACAAAAGAGGTCACTAATCCAATCCACATGAACCACAACAGTGGAGATGAACTCCGTGTTCAATATAAACAAAACGATAGGGGTGACTCACATTGGCAGGGTCCGTCAGGTAAAGATCCGTTGGCTCTTTCCGAAATGCAATACAATGCGAGGTATAGCTGGCCACGAGGTTGAGCGCACTCCAGCACAACCTTCTGCATGCTTCCTTGTGCATCTCCTCGGGGGTCCATGTTGGATCCCAAGGTGGAGCGTATGACCAAGAGGAGGAAAAATGATCGGTGACAATTGACGCATTAGGTGCAACAGGAATGCATGAGCATTTACGCAAAGAGGAACGCGGGGAACGAAGGGCATCCTTGGACATGCCATCATATGATCTCTTGTAGGCGACCGGGACGGTGTTGGGAGTGAATGCCGACACTTCAGGTTCGTTGTTATCCAAAAAGGTCAAGCCAAGGGCTCGAACAATGTGATCCAGAAGAATGAGAGACTGTCGCTCGCGTTCTGGGGTGTAAAGATGGTGGGCAGAAGATTCAAAGAGAGCTAAAATCTGTGGTCTAAGGTGAGAACAAGGGATTGCGAGGTAGAAAAGGGACACGCACAAGCGCGGCTTTGGCAAGGGTCATGTCTATCCATTGTGCATTCCAGGAGGCTTCCAGAGAGGCTTGCGCTTGGTCCCGGAGCCAAGCCGCACGGTTTCGGCCTGCGGTGCTGAGTTCCATCTCGCTAGATTTCATGAGGGTGGCGAGAGCTAACCCGGAAAAGACAAGCGAGGGTTGCATCAACGACCGATCTTCGGGGTTGTACAAACTCCGCACAAATTCTGGGACATTAACAAAGGAAAGCCAGTAACCAGTGGTGGTAAATCTGGGAAGGAGTGAGTAAAGAGTGGTCAGAATTCTCACAACACGTACAAGGTAGATAAGTCAGAAGCGATGTCCTTGAGGCTAGAGGGTAAACGAGTTGAGAATACGGATATGTTCGTTCAAATGGAATAAGAGCCACGTACGATTGGTCGCGGTTGGCGGAGTAACTGTTGACAAGGTTATCCCACCATTCCTTGCGGTTGTACTGGACAGAAGGGGTGGAGGGAAGCCGAACCTTGTCGACAATATGGCGGTCAGGTTGCTGCGGGTGAGGACGTAAGGCTACTGTGGGTCCATTGGTATGCCTGATCGGTACGTACCGTGGCATAAGCATCGGCGGACAAGCCTCTGGACGGGGCGGAGGATGAAAAATCGGATCCCTGGGGTGAGAGGGAATGTTGGTTCAAGCGGATGTGGCAGTCTTGTTCGAGATCGGAGGTTCTGAGGGCGGGCGGATCGAGGGGTCTACGATCCTCGGGGTCTTCCTCTGCGTCTGGAACGCGGGTCGCTGTTCTCTTCCTTTTCGAAGGGGGCAATGGCGGAGCCGAACCGTCAGCGGGACGCTTCTTGCAGGAACGTTGACGGGTGCCGGGACGTTTATCGGGGCCTCTGCGCTTTGGGACAGCATCGTACTGGCACTCGTTTGATCGGCGAACACAATTATGGCAAATCGGGCGAGTGGAGTCACAACGGATCTTCCTTGCACGACTTCGAGAACACGTGAACAACTTTGTAAGAAGGGCACGGGGGGGCTTACCACTGACGACAGGCAATGACAAGGTTGGAGCCTTCACGCCGCGGAGGAGGCTGTGTTGCGGAAGGGGTGTTGCGGGTCGCGGGTGGGGAGGCAGGATCGCGTTTGACGGGAGGCGATCGCTGATCAGAGTCGGGAAGGACGGGAGCAGCGGGGGATGGAGGGGAGGGGTAGGAGTGGTCGCGGGCATCGGGGGGGAACCTGCGATGGGTGTGGTAGGGTATGTTGAGTTGGGAGGGGAGCGGGGGAAGACGGGCATTGGGATATGGTTGAGGAGAGACGTCGAGACCGAGGTGATTGCGGGAGGAGATTGCGTATTCGTGGGAGTACTGCTGGTGGGGGGTCTGGAGGTCGAGGGAGGGTTCGAGGAGCTGTTGCGTGGGAGGGTGTGGGACGAGGTAGTTTGAGTCAAACTGGGAAGCGAGAATGCCTGCGGCGCTGTGCACGTCGAGGTGGTCAGGATGGTAGCGGACTTTATTGACGTGAGTGCAGAGAAAAGGGCGCGAGGTAATGACGAGCTTACGACTACTGTCACCGTGGGGCTGGGGAAACTGGGCGCCGAAGATGGGGGAGTGGAGACCGGAGCTGTCGTCGCTGGACTGTGGGCCGTCGTCGACGATCATGGCGGGGAAAGGGGAGTAGACGTCGCTGGTGGCAGAGATGACCATGCAAGAAGAAAGCTAACTTGATCCCGCCACGCGAGGAAACACTTGTCTCATGCTCACGTCCGCTTATGAAATCCATCTTAACTGGCCTTATCCGGTCACCCCGATGATCAGAAGATCCACTTTATTTTATATATATATTTTATTTTCCACCCTGCCCGCCTAAATCGGACAACCCCCCCGGTCGGCCCCGGCACACCCCCCTCCCCGTGTGCCTGGTCGTCGTGCGACCGCGTGTCTCCCCTCCTTCCTCTTTAGGAAGTCGCTCCATTCGACCTCACGCTGGTTCGCACTTGAGCTCATGTTTGCCCTTCTCTTCTCCTGCTGTGGTCGCCGTCACTGCCCACATGAACCTGTCAGTGCTCATCCGTCCCATCGCCTTTCCCCTCTGACTCACTCCCAGCCAGGTGAACGCACCCCGCTCATCCCCCAGTCCGATGACACCCCGACGCAAGTCCCTTCTCATCCTCCTCTGCCCTCCTCACCCCCCACCGTAGCCCACAGCCCCGTGTGATCGACCACCAGAAGCTCAAGGAGCGTCTCGGGTCCGTCGTCCGCTCAAAAGAAGGGTCCGTCTATCCACCGCCCCTTCCCCCGTTCCCTTCCCACAATCTTCAACAGGAAGATGGTCAATGTGAACGCACAGTTTCCATTCAACCTCAACAACCAGGAACACCCAGAAGGCTCCTCTTCCCGATCCTCGCGCAACGTCTCGGGTGGCACTCGGCCAGGTAGTCGTGCTGCGTCGCCGTCCCCACACCGTTCGCTTCACAAGTCGCACTCGACAACGTCATTCCGTCCCGATGGCGAAGACGCTCCACCCTACTTACCTCTCGTGGCACACCTTTCAGCGCCGATCCTCAACGTCCGGCTTATCAAGCCCACTCGCTCAACGCAGAGCACACGTGGTCGTTCCCAGCGCAGTGGCGATCCCAATGGCCGAGCGCAGGCCCCTGACTCACAGTTGGGGGCGGATGAGGGATACACTCCCTATGCACATCCACCTGCTTCGGAACGCTCACCCACACATGTGAGTCCTCTTTCGCTGCCATCTCCTTGTGACTGTCACAAACTCTACGTTCTTTCGCGTCTGAAGCTTCCTGTTGACCCAGAAGCGCCGCCCTATCCCGAGAACTTCAGGATACATGACACTGGCGCCGTGGCACGTTCATGGGGAGACTGATGTTTTGTTCCCTCGTCTTGCTCACGCTCATTTCCGGACTTTGCCATACATACTCCCTTGTGTAGCACACCCCTTCCTTTTTTGGTATATTCCTGTTATCTCCACGAGGTATCACATTCACAACTTTATCTTCTCGACGTGTCGTCGGATCTGGTTGCTGCGTAGCTGCTTTCCAGATATGTTGTCCTCCACTATTGTGCCTCTGCCCGACCACGAATCTCATCATTGGCTGGGAACTTTGCGGCTATGAATCCCACATGCAAGTGCTACCCCTGCACGGAAATTCCCTTTTTAAATTTCAAACTCCCAGAAACGGGCTGCCCGCAGCTTCCAAACTTTAATGAGTGACGAGCGTCCTTGAGCATGTGCCAACATTTCCCATCGGGCATGTGTTGCCACCCCGTTTGTTGTCTCACTTCCTCGACATGGACCTTGTCGCAGTGTGGTCTCGCGTGAATAGATCTGTCAAGACGGGCTTGGCTGTATAGCTTTTGTTTCTGCGAGCCAATTCAATTTGTTACCGTATGGGGTACGTTCCGTCGGAAAGGGGACGAAACACGACGTGCCAGGCAAAAGAAGACGAGCAAGAGAGAAACACCCCCATACTGAATCGCGCGCGAGGTACGAACAGTCACCCGCCATTTCGAAGAGAAAAAGCCGTACGCTATTTATGTACTCGTAAACAAAACAACACCCATCAAGTCCTCCATGGAGGCAATAGGCTGCGTGCGATTGACGCGCGATGACTGGTGAGCATTCGGATCGGCGCAAGGAAAAGAAGTGGGAAGCGCGAGAACGGAAAGGAAGTGAAACGAGCGAAGTCCAAGAATCCTGGCACTGCATTCGAGCACGGGCAGCCAGTAGGTCGCGAGGGATGATAAATCGTTCAGCCCATTGGAAGATAAACGTCCTCTTCCCGACTTGCCGCTCCCAACGTCCAGCGACAACTCCCGTTAGGCGCACCTGAGGAGACGCACTCGGTTCCCGATCTTGACCGGGAGAAAGCTCTCGTCGCTGTCGATTCAACTCGGTGCCCGCGCCATCTAGACGTCGGCAGCCTTGTACCGAATTGATGTATCGTATCAGGGAGAGGAGACAGTAATTTATTTAGACCTCTTACGTGATTGGAGATCGACTCCACCCACAGAATTCTGTCGTCAACAAGGGCCAAAAAAAACACAGTCACATGTGAGTCCAAGACAGCAAATCCGTTCTTCTTTACGTATATAAAACACGATTGCTGGGAGTTGTGCAACCGGGCGTGATTCAAAGCTTGACGTCCTTTGTTTTTTCCCCACGTCGCATGGGCCCTTGTCGTGTCCTTGCCTTGGGGGGAGGGGGACAACTATCGATGCGAAGTCGTGACCGGACATCTGGTTGACGACGGGCTGACTAGTCAAGCAACCGTCGTCGAACCCATCAAATCGATCTGGTCTTGGGCGCTTAATGTTCGATGGTAGTATCCGGCCGCCTTTTGCATGAACCCGCCCTATCCAGTGGCCAGCGGATATAACCCTGGACGCCGGACGTCGGCCTCGTGCGATAGAGTTGGCCATCCTGTGAGATCTGTAGGCCACGGGCGACATCAGGTTGGGGAAAACAAGGCCGCCGATTACAGATATCTTGTCAGAATGCGATAGGCGGCCGGAGCTAGGACCTTCCATGGCTGGCTGTAATCTGCCTTCGCCCAATGCCACAAGGGACCAAGCAGTGTCGCTTATATCCGAAATTTATCCCCAGCGTAGAGAGGAAAACACCGATTCTTTAGATTTGCATGGGTAGGTCTGATATACAGTACAAGAGTCCGTGGCTACAACTAGGTACGTAAGATACATCGAACGAGATACGCTCACACAGCTTTTTCTCACTTATAAACCGTGTGCCGCTATATGTCGCATGATTGTCAATGAGGCGAGGACCTCTGTTCGGTGAATGAGTGGGAACCCTGGTTGTCAGGCCAGCGACACCAACGTACCAGCCACAAGGTGGGGATACGCCTCATCAATCATCAATATGCAGCCAGACGAACCAATATAGTCCGGTTCGCCGGCCACTTTGAGCGAATAACAAGCGACAAGGTATTGGCTTCGGTTCGTGCACTGTCCACATCCGTCCAGTCAGTTCGGCGAGTTGGGCATAACGAGGGAGATCTATACTCACGGTCCATTCGTGACCTTTAGTGGATCGCCAGCTCCATTGGTATTCTTGCCCGTCCGACCCAATAAATTTCCTCGTCATGCTGCTGTGTACACCTAATATCAGCAGTGGGACCCATGCCTCGGAACGATCGGTGCTAACCTGCCCAATGGCGAAATCTTCGCGAGGTATTCGTTCATGGGTATGGGAGCCCCTGAGCGGATGGTGATCGTTCCAAGTGAATTATCCGGGCCAAACGCGAGCGCGATCAACGGGTTCGAGGGATCGTGCCCGTTTGTAGCATTGTGAATCATGTACGCTATGTGGGACGATGCTTGGGCCGTATAGCGCAGATGAAATCGCAGACGGTCGTTCATGTCGACAAAATCGGACTCTGTCAACTTCCCGGTTTTGTCTTCGAGGAGATAGGGCATGCCATAGACGGTAGACATGACTGACAAGACGTCTTTCGGGGCGAGAGTGCAATACCGCCCACAGAGGGTAGTGTGATCTATATCTGCGTCTGAGTTCTCAGATTAGACCATATTCGGCAGATGGCACATGTAGGACAGGTGAGTGACATGCCATCCACTGGCAGGCATACTATGCATGTAGTCGCGCCCAGTTGCCGATATAGTCATCGGTGAAGTTAACCTTGGCACGAATGGTTTCAGGACCATGCTGCGGCCGTTCATCCCAGTGCGCGATAAATGAGAGTGGCCAACGGAGGGCATCGCCTCGCGAGTCGTAAGCCCGTTCTGCGGCGTATCTGATGTTCCACAAATCAGTTTTCGAACACGACAGCGGTGACGTACGTCTGTATCGTTAACAAGCTATTTCAAGGTAAAACCCAAACGTTAGCCATGACAGACTTTGACAGTTGCGTCAACCAAGTTTGCAAGCACAGGATGCATGCATGCATGAACACGAGGTCGAACAGACCCTTTGACTCGAACAAACGGACTGAGGAAAAAGGAAAAAAAAACGCAACCCCAGATCCCCTTCAAAAATGATTTCCGTGTGATTAGGTCAAATGGCTCAAAGAAGGTAACAGCCGGATATTCCAGACGCTGTGTGCACCGCTTGGTCGAATATCGTGCAATGAATCAAACAACACGTCAGTAAGAATCCTCATCGTGGTGGGCGGGATACGTCAACACGTGAGCCCCGCGGCTCCCAATATGAAAGCGGACACACGCTCGTTCGTTTCATCAAAACGAGGACGTCGAACATATCATTGCGAACACATGGGCCTACAGGTGTTGTGCGCACCTATAGAACGCAGGCACATCACCTTCTGCCATAGGATTGTAAAGAAGATCGTCACCGGCGTTTTGAACTAAGGCACATGATCGAGAATAGATACCAAGTACCAGACAAACGAGCTGCGGCGGGGAAATCATTGTCCCGTTCAGTTCGCTCGGTAAACCCATGCACAGGACTGAGGCGTACAACATACTGAGGAACCCGCTAGCTGTCTCTGTGATGGGGCCTATCCCTTGGTGCATTCATGTCCCAGAGCATCCGATGCCTTTCTCGCTCCTTTTCCCGCTCAGTTTCATCGTAGTCCCTCATCCGGGTACGGCGCTCCTCGCGGTCATGGGTAGGCGACTGGCTGTGACGGTCTCTCTCGTCACCCCGTCTTCTGCGGGTGGGAGATCGCGATCCCGATCGATCCCGATGACGTGCCCGACCGTCTTGTTTATCATGGACCGCCCTGCGGGCTTCCTTGCGAGTACGTTTCTCCTCTTTGCGCTCAGCTTTTCTGCGACGCCTCTCCTCTTTCTCCTGTCTATGCTGCGTTGCATCGTTCTCGGTGCTTGGAGCAGCGGCGCCGGCAGTCGTCGATGAGCCTCCCGTAGGTTGTGTGGCATTCGCTCCAGTTGGACCAAAGCCTCTGAAAACCCAAATCATGTTAGTCTCGGTGGTGTGACGTTCGCGGATGCGACTTACAGTGCAATGGAAAGAGCTTCCGCCTCTGCTTCTTTTATCTTACGAATTTCTTCTTCTCTCTCTTCCGCGTTAGAAGTATCCCCCCTACCGTACCAATGGACATCCTTGTTCTTTTGCCACCTTCCAGTTGGCGCATTGACACTGTGGCCGAGGTAGTGCTATAGCGTTACTCAGCGCGTTGCGAAGAAAATATACGTGGTTGTGCGCACTTCTCTGTCCTTGTCTGCGGAAACGTCGGACCACTTGAACTCTGCTTGACCCCCTCGAGTTCCTCCACGGATCGGTTCAAACATTATGAGGCCTGTGATAGTCACGGTTCACCAAGTCGACGTTCGACCTCCGCCCCCATCTCCGACCGAAACACTCGCCCTGATATCTAGATGGCCTGGTATCTGCAGTGCCTGCTGCCTCGCCGCCTTGCGTGCGTAATCCGCACTCCTGCGGGATGCCGACACCCCGCTCTTCTAGTTCAATGGCGCCGTTTGTGAAGTTGGATAAGATTCGGGGTGGTAGCCGTGTGGATGCGGCGTGCGGCGTGGACGTAGACCCTCTTTTTCCGCACGCAGCAGAATCCTCGTCCACATTGCGTGATCCCTCCGCCGCCTGCCACAACGATGTCTTTTGTATGATTGATACGTTAGGTAGTTCCCGATATGCATTTGTTGCAGCTTGCGGCATGAAAAGTTCCGACGTCCTAGGGTCCTTGCACCGGTTTCTTTTGGAGCATGTTCAGCTCGTCGGTGAAATGGTCGGGATGACCCTGGGAGTAACGCCCTCAGGTACTGGGCTTTCTATGACTAGCGCTTGCCCCATCATTGGCCAACGTAGAGGAAAACATCTTATTGGTGGTCACAGGTTAAGAGGCAGATTCGTCGAAGCTGCAAAACATGCTTGAGCAATGCCGCTTTTCGATTCGAATTATTATTTTTTCTAATTTCAGAGAACTCCGGCTAACAACACTCCTTGCACTCTTCCCCCCATGACCCTCCCTAGCGCTCCGTCTGTACTTCATCTGAGCCCCAGAAACAGCTAACTGTGGATCGGACACCTTACCTCGAGGAATGGTCCAGCAGAAACAGCAAATACGGGCCTTTCAATTACTTGACCTCGAGCACTATCGCACTTCTAGTCGACTCATCCACTGGTCTGAATTATTTCCCTCGACACACTAGCATTCTCCCGTAACCTCAACGGGTACTGCACGCCTCAAAGATGCGCCTGACCGTTAATATAACCGTCGCACTTCCTTGCAACATGGGGCACAGCTCTCGCTTCCACCCAATCGCCGGAGGTAACGGTACGGCATCATCGCACTAGACAAGACAAAGGGACAGGTGGGTGCAGCATCTGTGCAGCCTAGTATTGACCTGAAGATGGTCGTCGGGGCAGCGGACTTTGGCATTATCTGTAAGTCGGCAGGTCACTTGCGCATTCGCGGATTCGATCAAGCAGTGCCAGGTTAGCCCCTTATCTGAGGACAAACAAACCACGCCACGTCGAGATTTCGCCGAATTTTCCGACTCCCCCGACCGAGCCGACGTTCCTGCCGACCCATCGCGCTGTTTCGAAGGCATAATGGAAGGTCAATTCCACTGCGAGCACCCCTTGCGACGTTGAAGATGCATTGTTTTCATGTACCGTATTCAATGGTATTTTTTTTTCAATATCACGCGCGTCTGTTTTGTTAATTCTTACGTGGGCGCACGGGCCCGCGTGGCAAACGAAACGGGGTTTGGCTGCAAGTGGAAATCGCCGAACAGAACCCAAGTTGGTGTGCTCCTCAACCTTCCCTTTTATCTGTCGCGCAACCTCCATTACAACATTCCCTTTTTCCTCGCTCCTACCTGTGATGAGCAAAAAGACACCTAAAAACAACGAATCAGTGACGAATTATGCAGAACGCGATATCGTTTTAGGAAAAGTGCGCGGTTATCCTCCATGGCCTGGCATAGTATGTCGCGTCTTCTTCTTACCTTTATGTGCTCTCGTTTATCGTTTTTACTCCCATAGGTCATGAACCCCGACAATGTTCCATCCGCCGTCTCCAAGGAACGCCCTACTGGCAAGAAGACGGTGTTCCACTGTGTCAGGTTTTTCCCCACAGGAGATTTGTGCGTCTCCATCATCCTTGTTCGTTATCTGGATAGTTGATAGTGTTTCCGCACAGTGCATGGCTTGTATCAAAGGATATATCGAGATTGAAGGAACACGAAATCCGTGCATACATCAGCGAGCCACACAAGAAAAATGCGGACCTTCTGGCTGGGTATAGAATCGCTCTTGATCCCGAAAAGTGGGAGAAGGAACGGGAGAGCTTGGAGATGGCTGCCGCGGAACAAGAAGACAACGCACGAGTCGACCAACTCGAGACCGAGAACGAGGACGAGGAGACGAAGAAACCTGCAAAGTCAAAGAAGCGTAAACGGGACGCTGAGGTAGCTTCTGCGAAGGCAAAGGGCAAGCCAAAAATGAAAACCGACAAAAAGGCGAAGCCGAAGAAAAACGGTGCCAAGTCTAAGGAGATGATCGAGTCCGAGGATGAGGGAGACCAGGAAGCCGAGGCTGAAGGTGAAGACGAAGATGCTGGGACGAGTGCTAAGGCCGCTCCACCGCCTTCCAAGAAGCCAAAACGGGAGAAAGAGGAAGAAGTCGATGGTACGACATCGTACATTGACTTTTTCTTGTATTTTCTGACCATTGCCTTCCTACAGCTAACTTGGAAGCAGATCCCGAGGCTCGCAAAGTGAGAGAGTGGCGACACAGGCTGCAGAAGGCTTTATTGGGCAGTAAGGGTGCTCCATCAGATGAAGTGAGTCATCCGCACAGCGCAGATTGCCACCACCGACGAAAATTGCGTAGGATATGCCCGCCTTGGATCAACTATTCACGACGGTAGAGCACTACGAACATCCAAACCTCATCAATTTCCTCTCGGTGCGTTTTTGTGGCGTTGCGAGTTTTTTTCCATCATTGATCCCAATCTACATGCGCAGTTTTCTAAAATCGGCAAGGTCATGCGTCACATTGCGGCTCTAACGCCAGACAAGGTACCTCGCGACGAAGAATTCAAGTTCCGAGCACGAGCGAAAGCTCTGGTAGACAAGTGGCACGCTATACTCGGTGCCAACAAGCCAAGTGAGAATGGCGGTGAAATTTCTACCAACGGTGTACTAGCAAGTGCGGCTCCAGACGCATCTGAAGCCAAGGTACCATCATCCCCGGCACAGAACGCTATCTCATCTGTTTCAGCTGCAGACATAACGATGTCAGAGGCATGAATTTCCCGTGGTTATCTCCTCTCTAATGATTTGCACACTTTTAATTTTGGTTTCGCGACCCAGCCGCCTTGACGGCTTATGGCGTCGTGTCAGTCAAACATACATCGTTTGGCATTGTGCAGGATATTACGCTGTGCCACTTCTGTCTCTTCAACAACCCTTGCTGCTACGTTGTACATGTTGTCGTGATCAATTGCAACCCGCTCATATTCCCTAGTTCAATTTTGTAGTGCAGAAAATACGAATATGTTCTATCATGAGACTCGGGCGAGGACTTGAAGTGGAGGAGGCTTCGGCAACACCCGAGCGACCGTGTGCTTGCCCTACAGGCCCTTTCGCTCAAGGTTTTGTTGATAGAGAGTAAAGAGGGAACGATGATATCTCTGGTTTGCCCACTGCAGACCAGATTGAAAGTAGGCACTAACTTGATCTCCAAAATCAAGACTCTTCCTACTTACGCAGACCCGCAGGAGCCACGGTGCAACTGGTGCCAAACTTGATTTAATGGCACCGAAACCTCCACGCAAACCAGTGTGCAATTGGTCCGTAACCATCCTGTTCTGCGTTACCAAGAGCGTCGGTCGGTGGTCGCTCGCCTGTTACTTACTGGTGACCATAAGCGGGGAACTCCATTTACTTGCATCGATTAATCATGTCCACGACCGACAGCTCGCACCGGCCCACACCCCGTAACGTCCAACGTCGCTCGCGGTCGCGACGTCAAGTCCTTTAGGTTAATGCGGCTCGCCCTCGACCCCCCAGGATAGAGAACCGACAAAACTGAAACCCAATCTCGGTCTCACCACCTTCCGGCGGAATACAAAATACTTTTGCTTCGCAACCACATAGTACTGAATTGGAGGACGCCATGGCGATGGGGAGATTGTTCTTGCACAGGTACTGTTCCAGCAAACCATGGCATCACCTGGTGCGCTTTCAGCTTACGATGCGGTGCGGTAGGGGCGAATGCGCCACTCCAGATACGGTCGTTCCATCTCTTGGAAATTTACTTGTATTGCGAAGTCCGGAGTATCGTTGATTAAGGGCGCAGCTCGCTTGGGTAAAGAAGTTGACTGATCGCCGCGGGCAGTACTTGGAATCTTGCACGAAAGATACCAACCTGCTCTTTGATGTTACCCCATCGGTCTCTCTACGGTACGAATGCCGCTTCCAGGAGAGCCTGCTGACTGAAGTACTGAATAGTCATCTGACAGATGTCCATCTGATCACGTGCCCTCGCTAGCCCGTGAGTGTATGACCCACCATCAGCTGACTTTCCCTTCCCACAACGTACTCCTTTTGGCTTCCGTCGGATGGCTGAGCGTCGTATGAGTCGAATTCCCTTATTATCTGCATGATGGGACCGGTACGTCCATCACAGATAACTCCACATTCGAGAACGATCCCACCATACCTGTATGGCATGATGACCTGGCGATCAGTGACTTTGGACAAAAGTGGGGATACCCCACCAGACCCCACGCTGCACGGACGAGTATAAACTCGATTGCCAATCATCCTTTTTGGTGTTGTTCGTGATCAAGGATGTTGAATCGGCTCACATGCAGGTCCGATCTCACTTTGGGAGAATGCCCGTAAAATGATGGTGAGAAGGACAAACGGGTGACGAACGACGAGGAAGTGAATTGCTCAGACAAATTGGTTTGGCCAATGCGTCGTACACTGCATGCACTGCCTGTCCAGGTGCCATATGGGTTCATCGTTATCACCGAGGTCGAGTACCTCTGATATTGGACCTGACCCTTAACTAATACTTGACTTGATGCCAAGGTGGCCTTTGTAGGATCATCGCATCAGATACATGTAGTTCCTGTCACCTGTGTGATGCTCGAATGGTACTTGGAAACAGAAAGAATGTAAGATTGGCCAACGACGCTGTGAATATTTGAATACTCAGCGTTTCAATTTCAACCGTCGCTTATAGTTATTACCCAATTATCATGTTGGTGAATTAACAGTTATCTCTTCTCACCAGTTGAACTTTGGTTCCAACAGACTGGATGGTCAGACTACCTGGGAGTCTCCAGCATGCTTGTCGTCAGTGGCGAGTCGCCAGTCGAACTCTGATCGTGAGCGAGTCAAAGTTGTCAATTCAATTTCGATCCATCGTTCCGTACACGCAAACAGTACCCGAGAACCGGTCGTTTTCCACATCTTCACCCATCATGGACGAGTTTCCTTTCAATCCCTGCCATGGAGCAGGTACGCTCGATGACTTGGTGAGCTGGAATGCCGGTGGACTTCACCATGTAGCATCACCCTAACCGCGTTCCGTTCTTCAGATCACGCGCTCGAAAAGTGAGTCGTATTTGCAGGAGGAATGCTATCATGCAGAGGTTACTTATCCAACAATCCCAGAATCCTCGGACGTTCAGAATATCGTCCTCGAGTTACCCGAAGTCGCCCGCATACCAACCAGGAAGCGCACCTTTCACATCAACCATGAGGACATTGAGACCCTTGTGCGACCTCTCCTGTCATATCATTGGCATGTTGGCCGCGTTGGGAATGTCGTGGATGATCTCCAGGTATTTTCCTTGAACAAACTCTTCAATTTCAAGAATTTCCGCTCATCCGTCGAATTCTTCGACACGCTCGCGGACATTCAAGATGAAGAAGAGGTGAGTAGCATAGAGCATGATAGGCATGTTTTACCTGCATTGACGATCGCATCAGCATCACGCGCGTGTCACCGTCGATTACTCCAATGTTTACATTTCCGCTCATACACATGTGGCATACCAGCGTACCTCCGAAGCAGACACGGAGGCGAAGCCGATCAAAGTCCCGGGTCTTACAGCCCGTGATATTCAGTTCGCGGTCAAAGTCGAAAGGTTACACCAGGAGTTATTGGATGATGGACGTGCGGTTACCAAAGTGCCAGTCGACTCTGCCGGTTTACAAACATGGTCGATCGAACAGCTTCAACGACGGTATCCGGCGCCGCATGGATAAGACGCAGCGAGGACGAACACTTCACAAACTAAATTACACATTTGGTTACTGCCGCGTAATACACCTGATATCATACATCTCTCTGACTGGGTAAAGCTTGATTGGACGGGATAAGCCATCATCTCGTTCTCATGTTCCCCAAATGAACTTGGTAATGTTTCTTATCTCGCTGTCCACATCTTCCCTGAATGCAATTCTTTCTGCCGCAAGGTCTTGCTGCATATGCAGTTCGTTGGCCGTCCCCGTCAACGGCACAATACTATGTAGCTGGGCAAGTTTGAAGATAACCTGGGCAGGCGTCACGTCCATCCGGCCAGCAATGCTTATGACCGCTGGATGAGTGAGCAAAGTCGTTGATCCCGAAAGCGTCCAAAAAGATCTACGGTTATCAAACATTAGTCACTGAACACTGCCGGAGAGAAAAGGGTACAAACTGATATTCAATTCCATGATCTTTGCAATACCTCCACACATCAGGATCCCACATATTCCCCTCATACCACCGATTTTGCACGACCTGCACTTTCCTTAACTCACCTAAAGCAGTAAGAATACGTACGTCATAAACGTTGCTGACGCCAATTTTGTGCGCGGTCCCTGCATCCTGGGCGGCCATAAGTGCACGCCAAGCCTCCAAGGTTGCTTGCATTGTCCGTAGAGGTGAATGAAGGAGATAAGAGTCAATATAAGACGTCCGAAGGTTGCGCAAGGACACTCGTAGTGACGTTGCAATTTGGTCTTTGACGGCATCCTTGGCATTGTATGGAACCGGTTTGGTGAGGTCTTGTCCCCCAGTTGGCGTGAATCTGCATTGCATAGAACATACATGTGAGCACTCGATGGGACACGGTTACTGAAGGAGGTCGAATGTGCACTTTGTCTGGATATAAATCTCGTCACGTTTTATATCATGCTTTTTCTGCAGGACATCAAGCGCTTCGCCGACGAGGTCCTCCCTGTGGGAAGCGATGGTCAAATCAGGGTGCTGCTCCCCCACGAGATAGATAGAAGTGCACCTGTAGTGCTTGGGTTGACAGGCTGGGGAATGTGTCAAACCCCTGAAACATACTGTCATGTCACTCACCCGTATCAACGGCACGAAATCCTTGTAAAAAGGCGTTGACGACGAGGTGTGTTGTACGTTCTCCTTTCCTGGGTCCGCGTCCACAGCTGGTAAACAACAAGAATGCGTCGCAGGCAGCTCACCATGCTGTTCCGTAAATGACCCTTGGTGAAAGGACGTTCATAGGATGTAGTCGTGCTAATATGACAAGCGCGGGGTCTCACGCGGGGTCCTGGCTGAATGCTCTCACCAATACTAACGTTATACATAATCGCGAATGTTGTGGTGCGTATGAGGTTTGCCGTTTTGCGCCATCAGACACATGACTACATAGTCTCGTCCTTCGGTTCAGAGTGGTATCACCAACCTTGAGTAGCTAACGTACAACAACCGACGTGCTCGAAGCCGTCAACAAGGAGACGCAGACAACCCAGTAGAGACGCAATATCCCAGATAGTACACTCACAAAAGTCGCGGACAGCGGAAAGCTGAGTATCCAGCGAGCGTATTCGTTCACAAGTTTCCGACCCTACCTTATCTGGGCAGAAATAGACACCTCTGAGTGGTTGGCCATTTATCCAACTCGAGGGTGACCCTCACTTTGCATCAATGCTTGCACGAGCAAGGTAAGTGGCCCACAAATCAACCGATCAAGGTTGGTAGGGAAGTAAGACCCTATGGGTTTGTTGGCCCTAGGTTTTCGCGACAAAGGAACATATGCTCACGATCGAGCCCGACGCTTCGATATCATGAAACGCAGACTCTCTGCTCCATGAGTAAAAGGTTTGTTAGAAAGAATACAACTTTCTTCGATTTGTTGGGCACTCGGTTGTTGCCGAGCACTTTCAGCATCCTGTGTTTGCAGCTTGAAACCTGTCTTAACGTCGAGTCGTTTTCGGCGTTATTCCTGACACACCTCAGATCTTCCGTCTTTCGCCAGATGCCATTCTTCCCCAGAGAGTTACACTTTCCTCCATTGGGGTATATGCTTTCTCTTTGTTTTTGGGACATGCTGAATCGAGATGATCCTTCCCTGAGCAAACAAAATTTAATGAGAGAGGAAAACATAAACCTGTATGCAACACGTCTCGACTATCATGGTATAAACGTTCTTCTGACGTTCTTCTCCGGCTACCCTGGCGTAGTCCTTGGCAGCATGACCCTTTGTGCGACAGAACATACCTTGTCAGCTTGACGGTCTATATTCCCCTGAGCCGAAGTTGCCCGTGCGCCTCTTGTAGTCACTGATTGCAACACCTAGCCAAGCGGCAATCAGTCTTCCACGGCGAAGGATAAAATACGAGTCTTCCTCCTCCGCGTTTTTTCTTCGTTGTCTTGAGCTTCTTCTGTCCAACGGATGGTCCTCCTTCCTTTCTTCCACACCCACCGTCTCCCCTTTTGCTTCGATACGGTCTAGCGTTTATTGATACCACCAGCTGCCTTTGGCTTCCTCGCCGCTTTCGGCTCAAGTTTGTGACGTGCATGGGTCATGATTGTCCTAAGAACGACTCTTTTCTGCTCACGAAGTTTTAGGTTTGGTTTGGGGTCTCATTGTCCACACAGCTTCGAGTACTTCCCTCGTACTCCCAACAAGCAACAGTCTCTCGAGATAAGGTAGTGCCGATTGGTGACTGAAGCGTTGATAATGAACTACGGTTCTATCGATGTACATGCGTAAAAAGTGACTTCAGGTATCTTCTTTGCCACTGGTTTGCCCCATTGACATAGCTGATCGGTCTCTCTTGGTGTTCTGTCTCTCTGGACTGAACCGGGAGTCGCGTTGACAACGCATCCTCATCATCACCCTCCGCAAACCGTACATGCATACCCTTGCAATCTAGTCTCGTATATTGGTCAGTATTTGGTCCAAGTTTCCGAGCTGTGGGACGGAACCGCAAGGTATACGCGACTGTGACGCGCCGAGTCGCCTGCTCAAGGGAGCAGCTAACGTGGGTTATTTTTCGGAGATCACCACAGTGCTGAATATGCCCATCTTGAATCATAGAATATACCATTGGGCAGTTGCTGATAGATACTTTGTGATCTATCCATTTGCGCTGGTCTGATTTCTAGGGACGTGAAGTCTCCGGGGCTACATGCGTCGAACCAGGTATGGTATGGTGCTCAGAGGGTTCACTATTCGTCCTCGCATATGGCCTAACGCTCGATAAATCTAGGAATTATAACGGAAAGCATAATAACGCGTTCCCCTGCATCATTAGCTCAACTCGCGACTTATAGTGCTATTCATCCGCAGTAGAGCGAACGGCTTCAGTTGAAATGTGAGCCACCCTGACAAGCTCAGTCATGTCACGGGTGACGCATTTTTCTTAGCTGAATATTCTTACCGGGACCCTCGGATCCCATTAATCATTATACAAGGCAAACATCCTGACATCTCCCCCAGCTCCTTGGGACTATCGAACTTATCAGCCGCCGTTATGCATTATATTGTGCATAGTCTTTTGTGGGGAAGCCATCTGCCAACTTAGTCTTAGCCGAGGTTTTGATTCGCTCTTCCAGGAGTCAACTTCAGAGGCATTGACACGCGGATGTCCTAGATCACGTTAACCTGGCTATGGCGAATTCTGCAACGTGCCAGCGAACAATAATGATCTCTAGGCTGTCATAATCATAACTCACCACTATTTACTTGGACAAGTGAGTGTCTAATTTTTTTCTGTGAAACCGTTAATTCTTAGCACGTAGCCAGGCGTTTTCGAGCTAATTTTCTATGATGCCACCTGTTGGAGTCCTCGAAGAATTCTTGACGATTTTCTCGCTCACGCAAGATGTCCCTACTTGTTCATTCTTATCGTTTCTGCGGTCTTTGCCCCCAGATGCGATATCTAGGACACGGAGATTCTACTTTCTATTAATTCGTGTGGTGGTACTGAATCGACCATTAACACCGTTTCTGTGACGAACCCCCCTCTTTCCTTGCTCAATTCCACCGTCAGCGAGACTGTTGTGAGTGTATGTGATTCTCATTACAAGGGTGAGTCTCTAACCATTCCGCAGCTTTAATGGGGGTGAAATCTGGGATTTTTATAGCATTAATGTAGACCCTTTCCTACGAATGCTCTTGAGCCACAACACTGCGCCATCTACATACCCACCTTTTCGCACAGAAGGTTTCTTGCCGCTAAACACCTTTTTTTGCATAGCTGTCGACCACTTCCGAGACCAGGTCTTTTGGGATGTACAAGTACGAGCACGCTGAAAGCACAAGCCATTAATGGCGACCAAAACGATGTCGCCAATCCCTCATTGTACCCAAACTAAGCTAATTTCCGTACACTGCTGGCCGACTTGTGTGGACCCAGTCTGTCAGGACTATAAACGATTAAAGCTATGGTAGATCCAGACAATGTTATGGGTCTCGTCGGCGGTTTCAAACTCTAGTTTTATTTACACCAAACAGCGAACGTAGTATATTACTTACAAGTAGTGATTTAGCGTGCTGACGTATATTTCCGTTGCCTCCACAAAGTGTGGACAATCTGGATGAAAGGAACGAAGCGTGGGTATGGCAATGTCATGAGTGTAAATTTCTCCTTCGGAAAAGAGCCGCGAACTGCAGTGGCTTGTCATGTATGAAGCACCACAAGTTTGTGAACCATGTTTTCCGAGCGCGTCGCTGAGTATCCAATCTACATTGTCCGCGTACCGTATGTCAGAAATAGGCGCTAAAATGAGTGTAAAAACAGACCTCGGTCTTTCCTGCAGAATAAGTCGCATTATGATTGCATCCTCGTCATCGGCATCTGCACGACATGTGTGACGTGGGCGAGCGAGTCTGCAGGTAATCATAAAAACCTACAGTACTTCTCCTCGACGCGAAAATACTTGTAACCGAGCTTGGTATACAACGAACGTGCAGCTCTGTTCGACTTTCGGACATGCAGCTGGATGTGTTCGATGTCGATGTCCTCGCGCAGCATAGCATCCTCTAGAATTTCCATGTTGGTTTGCGACGTTTACAAAGATGACCAGCGTAAAGGAGAAACACGCACTGCTCAAATTCATCAGCTTTTGGGCGAGACCAAGCCTTCTATATGGTCTGAGGACAGATAACGAATTGACCTGACCAATTGGCGTATCAGAGTCACTATCCTCCTCGGGCTCTCTATTGCCAGATTAGATCTACTCGCTTGACAGAAAAGAAGGACGCACATCGACGATAGGACATATCCCACCACTTTCCCGCTCTCGTCCTCAGCCAGAAAGGACAAGTCTGGCCAGGTGAGTATCATGCCCGTCCCTGGTTGTCAGTTGGAGGAGTGACGCTGCAGCTTGCACCAATGTAGAAGCTCACAATATCGCATGTAGTAGTTCTCTGGGATATTACATAGGTTGCATGTAATGACATTGACAATATCGTTGAGCTGGTCGTGCCCCGGGACCGACAGTGCAAATAGTGACAATGGGTTATTAGCGCCCGTGAGTGCTACTACATGTTGCAGTGTAGGAACATACCTCTACTCTACGTATATTCATCGAGTACTGCTAGTTGAATCTGGAGGGTGTAAGAAAGGAATAAAGAAAGGGTTCTGATTCGACCGCGTGCTTACCTTGCTCAATGCTACGGTGCGGCAATATACAATGAATTGGGTTGATCCGGTCACTTGAACTTCAATCGTTGACTTGCCAGTTGCCACCTCAGCTCGCGGTAACAGAACGACACGTTGGCACAGCAAGGTTCAAAACTAACCCACGTACAAAAAGATGGGAAGCGCGGGCGAATCAGGCTCCGACATTGTCCTTCTAGAATTTCGCTACTTACTAAGTTACTCCACCCTACGGCCATGGCGTGGCAAACGGCTTTCGACGAGGGAGTTGCGTGTTTCAAGCGTGGTGACCTCGGGGAGGCACTCACTCACATGAACCAGGTAAGATCTGATATCCATGTCATTGCAGTTGTTCCCTGATCCAAGATCCAACAGGCTGCTGAATCGCAAGACAGTACCTTCATCGTCTACGACTCGCGCGCAGCAGTACACGAAAAACTCGGCAATCTCAAAGCTGCTCTTCTTGACTCAAAACGTGTCATTGACCTTGCACCCGATCGGTGGCAGGGTTACGCGCGTTCAGCGCGTCTCTTCGACCTTCTCGGGAAATATGGCTCGGCTATCAAGATGGTCAACCATGCCTCGAGTCGTCTGCGACCGGACGATGTTCAGCGGCACACTCAACTGGCAGAACTGCGAGAGAAGGCTGTCACCGCACGGATAGCTGTCGAGAAACAGCGGTCATCGCAGGTTGCCCAGACCTCATACCTCTTGGGAAAACTACCAGTGGAGACCCTAGTAGAGATCTTCAAGGTACTCATTGATGAGGATCACACTTGGACTGTCGAGCTCTCTCACGTCTGTGGACATTGGCGACGAATCCTCATCAACACACCATCTGCATGGCAAACGCTTGTGTTATCCAAGAAACGCCCTTTGCAAAAAGCAAAGTTGTGGAAACAGCGCGCCAAGAACTACATTACCCGCATCTCGATCGCCTTGTCAGAGCTGGATAGAGCCTCCGTTTTTGCTGAACTCCAGGATTTATCCTGGGACGATCTATCGAGCCTTCGCATTTCTAGCGAAGCATTTGTGGAACTCCATCAGATGCTCTCCGATATTTCTATGCCGCACACGTTTTCGAAGCTTGGCGAACTTACCTTGCTTGATTTCATGTCCGCTAACCAGCTGTCTTGTTGCCTCTCCGGTCCCAGCTGGAAACTCGGGACTCTTCGCTTGTATGGAATCATTTCTATGAGGGACGAATGGTGGCAACGGATCCAACAGCTCAAGGAGTTAGACCTCACTGGATCTGTGGGTCGTTTTTCCATGCGAATGTTTACAGCCAATCCATCGCTCGAGAGAATCGTCTTGAATTTCGGGGATGTAGGAGACATCGATATCGACCTAGATAATAATTCTGCCCCCGTGTCTATGGACAATCTCAAAAGTATCGAGTGTCGCAGTCCTTCCCGTGTCCTACGTGCTATCGTTGCGCCGTCGATCACGCACTTTAGCATGTTCACCGTTGCTACGATGGGGGACGAGACTCTACTTCATATCGCTTCCCGTCCTTCTCTTGTCGAGCTCCGTATTGCCAATTGCAGCCTAGGTCCATCCACCCTACCGACGCTCCTTTCCTCCACGCCCAACCTCGAGACATTCCAGATCAACACCGTTTACGCCGTCGTGAACGAGGTGTTCCAGTTCCTTACGCCAAAGATGATTGATCCGCTAAATGGACTTCCGTGTCGCGCACTGAGGCATGTCGACGTCTCTTGGTGTTCCGATCTCACCACGTCGAGCGCGTATGCTTTCGTGAAGACCCGCCTACAATATGCGTCCGAATCTGTTGGGTCGGCGGAGAAATGTGCCATCATTGCATCACTCAAGGTGGACGGATGTCCAAACATCGAACCCGACATGTTGCCATGGTTTAGAACGAAAGTTGCTCAATTTAGCTGTATATATGTCACAAAAAAAGACTACAAGAAGAATCGGAGACGGTACCCGTAATCGTAATCCGATGCGTTCCGGTGATGCTTCATGATACACAGCGAATTTGTGTACGCGTTTCGGAGAAATGCTCCCATGGCGCGGGGATACAGTACAGGTGTGTACAGCACGGAGAGGGCCAGAAATACAATATTGAGTATACGCGATAACCAAGTATACCTTTCTTGTCCCTTCGTCGGCCTAACGCGGTGGTGCAATGCGTGATAAAAAGTACGACGTCCATTCATGAACAACGGACGGTGAACGTATGCCCATGGAATTCGATGAAGATCCGCTACGAAGATGTCGCAATTTGTAATAGCAGACTTGGTGACAAGGAGAAACCACGGAACCGGAACCCCGTAGAACCCGCACACTCACCGCGGGGTGCTCGGTGCCGGACAATGATCATCAAGATTAGCGCAAAATGATCGGTAGTTTTCAGGCCGCCTTCGTACGAGTTTCATCCAGTCCTCTGGGTTCCTGCCAGGTCATTCATGGCTTTTTGCACTTCGAGTTTCTCCATAACAGCACGATGCAAGCTTGATTTATTCTTGTTCTTCCCTTTGGTTAGTGCGCCAGCAGCTTCATCAGTATTGCCAAGAGCAGCGGACGCAGGTTCGATCGGCGCATCCTTCGTGGTAAGATGTGAGGGAACAATGATAGGCGTCTGGCGTGGGGGCGGCGGCCACTGAAAATGCGTTGTAAACAAATAGTGGAAACTATCATCACAGCTACTCACACCACGGTTGGGTTGGTTAAAGTGTAACGCCGCCCATGGAGGATATTCGTTTTCCAGTTGTATGATATGTTCTTCCAGAAACTGAAGACGCGCAAGTAATGTACGTGGTGGTGCAGGAACTTTTGCAGACCGTCAAGCGAGGTAATTCCGGACAGCAATAGGAGACATTACCGTAGCGTACCGCAAGATGCGATTCAATGTTCTTCAGCCTCTCATCTATTGCGGGTTGGAGTTCGCTTGGTGTATCATCTGTAAGAGGGCCGAGTTTCTCTCTCGTCTGTGCTTCTTTTCCATCCGGACCCTTCACTGTCCTCCTCAGGGGCCCATCTTCGTTCTTCGCTATGTCATACTGCATTTGAGAGTCTCTGTCCAGGGGTTTCGCGTCTGTCCTTGCGCACGATGGGATATGCTCGGCACTCCCTGGATCGATGTCGAGTCGTCGTCGCTTCTGTGCCAATGACTCGAGAAACTCGGCACGATTTGACGCATCGTTCTTTGCACGATTTTGGGCAAGGAATTGTGAAATGGCTTTCGTGACCTTTAAACGCGATTCCAATGAATAACATCAACGAGAAAGGGAAACTTTCAAGCTTACTGTAGACTGGGACTGGGGCTCGGCACCGGTACTCGAATGAATATAGTCAAGCTTTCGTTCTTCGAGCGGACGTTCCTTCGGTTCTTCCCCTTCCTTGAATTTGCCCAACGTCTGGGGCGTGAAAATGAAATGTAAACCAAACTTGCATCCAGAAACGTGTTCTCCTCACCATGAGATCGCGTACTAGATCACCAATCGCTCCGGGTACACTCTTTCTCTCCCAATCAGCATTCAAAATGACCATGTCATCCTCGAACCCCCTTAGGGCCTGCGTTAATCCCACCTTCTTCAAGAACGCGCGTATGACTTCGTCCCAATGTCCGTATACGGGCTCGGGTGTCGGCGTGCGCGGTTTCGGCGGGGGCTTGCGCTGGCGAGCCGCTGGTTGCGGTTGATACTGTTGATACTGCGCATATGGAATCTGCGTGTAGTGTGTCTGCTGATAGGGCGCACTCCCAGACGTGGCGTAGGGATATCCGGAGAGCTGCCATGCGTTCTGCCAGGTCCCGGGCGGGTAACCCATGTAGTAGGCTTGGGCTGCATTTTGCTGGCTTTGTGTCTGCGCTTGGGACTGTGCTTGTTGGGCGAGGTGGGCTTGAGTGTATTGCGCGGATTGTCGTGGAGGTTGTGAGGGACCTGCCTGGGCGTTCGGTTGGATGGAATTATAACACGGCTGTTGGGGTACTGTTTCCGACGTGCTGGATGTCGTCGCAGACACTTGCGAAGGTCCTGCTTGGGATAACGTTGGTGGCCTATTCGTCATAGTCGGTGACTGGTTCTCCGTCGTCGAGGTTGATCCGTTGAACAGCGTCAACCAAGCCTGACTCAACCTAAGTAATAACTATCGGCCTTTCACTCAACTAGTATCTCGCCCGGTTCTGCTACAATTTTTCTTGCAAAGCTCTGGAATGCATTATAGACGTCAATACACTAGCTATGTACTTGTGTGAAGACTAAAAAAAATTGTGAAACTGCTGAATCAAGATGATGTCTTGGACGGGTCTAATTCCCTACTGAGATCGACAATGTAACGTCTCTGCGCCCATCTCGGTCGCCTTGGAACCAATACGTCTTTTTCATTAGGTGAACAAATAAGCAAACACGACATCATGAAGCAGATCCTCAGACCTCAGTCAAGATATGTACCAGGATATCTTTTACAGTCTCTCGTTCCCATTGAACCGTTTCCACTTCCTTGGATTTGTCTCCATGGATACTTGTCGCCCCACAAACCGCGCTACTCAATATTTCATCGATTGGTGAGTCCCGGACGCGAATTCGATGTGACACAACCCTCGGAAACATCCTCGCTATATCCGCCTCTGATACGTCCAATTCTATGGGCGGTTCCGAGTGACTGACCAAGCTGTGCTGCAGGCTTGAACCGCCAAGGGCGTCATGCGTCTCCAGGACATCAAACCCGTCTATAAGTCCGTCGGAAGATACATTCGCTATGCTGGGGAGTGAATGTGGATAAGTAGAGGTGCTGACCGTCTCGTGGGATCGTCCAGCATGCTCTTTAATGAGTTCGGCACCAGTGCTGTCTGTACCGAGTACGCGACTCGCACGTACGAGAGCTTCTGCATCTTGGCGCGCGCGTACAGTAAGCATCATACCATCCAGCGGCCCATAGTGTCGTGTAGCACTGAACAGATCAGCGAGGTAGTTGTTAAGCGGAGGCCTTATGTGCGCCTGATTTGCGCAAAGGTACTTGAGTCGCTGGAGGAGAGCAGGAGGGATCACCGGAGACGCCGGAGGATGTGGTGGTGTCGGCGGACCAGGTAAAGAACTCAACGAATATAACGTTGGGAAAGCCGCGGAGGTGAGGGAAGTATGCGGTGACGAGAGTGTTGCGGACGGAGATGAAGGGGGCCGAAATTGACGCATTGCCGAGCGGGTCTGTGCCCCGACGTCGACGGAGGAGCTCATCGCGAACCTGTCGAGCTGTGGAAAGAAATGGTCACTGAGGAGAAAGGTATTTCCGTGAAGGAGATGCATACGAGACTCTTGTATATTGGAGGTCTTTCCCGTGGGTCAGATCGACACACGTATACCATGATAAATCCATCGGGCAATTCCAGAGTCAAACCGTGTTGATCGTGCCCAAATATTCCCCCATCTGACACGGCCATTTTTCGTTCCGCAAGAGTCCGTAGGACTGCTTTCTGGGAGGGAAGACTTGCAAGTTCGAGGTCTGATACAACCACCGCAGAGGGCAATTTCAATGCCTCAGTGCTTCCGCGTGACACATTTCTGAAATGAGTGCTGATGCTGGAATCTAGGGTCGGGACAGATGTATCCGTTTGCGCGCTGGCAAGATGAAGGCTAGGATGTTGCGAATAAAATTCCGCATGGATAGGTGTCTGTGGATCGGCATTCTCTGAGTCTGACCGTGGCCGTCCAGGGGCGGCAACCGACGGCTTCGATTCACTCGGATGGGAAGTTGAACGAGATACAGATGTTCGCCTGCTAAGTGCTGTGTTGATAGAAGTTGAGGTTGCTATAGGCGACTTCCCCACTGAATTACGCGAGTTGGAAACACGCCTGTGCCTATGTTTGTGTGATGAACCACTTAGATTATTGTCTGTTGGCGGCGTGATGGTCGAGACAGCAAAGAATAGTGACCGAAGAAATTCGGAGGGTGTTTTATTCGCACTATTGGAATGGCACTTTAGCGTATGAGTGTTGTAACCAAAGATCGTGTTGAGGGCCTGGAAATGAAACGTTAATGTAATGCATGTGTATGTTCTTTGGCGCGAAGCATAGGAATCGCCCGGCTTGGCGTGTCAGAGGAAATGACTGATGGATACCTACCGACGCGGTGAGTTTGGAGACAATGGAGACATCTTCGTCCCGTGTGCGCAATATCAAGTTCTTGTCCCCGGAGATAATGCAAAGGAGTAATACTTGAACGATGACGGGTTCCAAAGGAAAGCCAGGGGTTACTGAGCGGACGTGGCTCAACAACGACGGAAGGAAAGGCTGCGTTCCAGGAGGAGGTAACGCGTCTATCATTCTGTGGCAAAAGTGTCCAAGTATACGTCCGCCTGAGTGAGGGCCAAGCTCAGAATCTTGACGTACTAACCGTGGGACACAGCACTGGTTTGTGCTGATGGTAACTCAAGGATAAGAACGCACCCGACGGGGCGTTAACAACCTACGGGACGTACGAGGGGCTCTAGCGGCGGCCGTTTGCCGGAGACTCAGCCAGTGGTAGTACTAGTAGATCTGTGGTGGTGTGATAAGGGTACTACTAAGATTAGTCACTGACTCAATGAGATGAACGGGTGTTGATATGGAGACAAGTGAAGTTGTCAGTGATGGCTTGAACAGATCCCAAGATGATCATAATCGTCCAGCGTGGGGCCCGTCGACTTCGCGTGCTATTTCCGACACGACATGACCTCGAGGCAGCCAACTTGGCAGCCCCGGCGTCTCTATATCTTTTTCTTGTAGTTCGGGCCTCCTTACCCCCTCATTCCTCCTTTCCTCGCATCCGCCACGTAGTGGCCTGCCAGCGCTGGGTGAATGGCACTGAGCCTTTATCAGTTCGACGTCGACGATGACTCTCCTGAGATCGCCTACTTTCCCTTCGTCAACCTCGAGCCCAGTTCTAATCTCACAGCTGGCTGGCAGCTCTTATACACAGGTTCTGGCGCAGCCACAGGTCCTGGCCAGGTCGGTGTGGGTACCAGTTATCACTATACCTCTCTCAATGGCGCAAGCCTATTGATCAATTGGAATGGTATGTGTGCTTTCCCAGCGGAACGCGATTGGTTCACTCGGCGCTCTTCGCAACACAGGCACAGGCATCGACCTCATAGGTTCTGTTGGCACGTATGCACTCTACAATGTCTCCCTAGACGGGATGCCATCCGCTTACTTCGCCGACCCTGCAAACACTATCCTTGCTTCGTTTAACGATCTGGAAAACGCGAACCACTCGCTATTGCTCACGACTATCATCACGAACATAACGTCTCCTGACGCTTTTCTCGCCTTTGACAAGGCACGCATCACATATGCCCCCCCTGCAGCATTCGTCAAGTGAGTGTTCGTCGGGGGTGATCAGCCTTATTTGGGTTTTGAGGCGATCGAGTGACCATCATTAATGACGATCTGTTTGATTAGCACTACAACTACTTCCCAGGCGGTCAACGATTCTGATATCGCGTTCATGGGCATGTGGAGCTATGTAGCAGCTAGTACCGGAAATGCCATGCATATCTCGGATTCTGAGGGGGACCGCGCAGAAATCGCCTTTCTAGGCAAGTGGTCAGTTTCCTCGTCGACCAGCTGTGCCAGACCTCTCGTTTGTCGCAGGCTCTGCAATCACAATCTACGGGCTCACCTCCTCGTATTCTGGAAATTTCACAGTGACCCTTGATAATGCCACCACCAATTTATCCGCCCTTTCCTCATATAATAATTCGGACAGCTTGCTATTCTACGCGACGGATCTCCCTCAGGATATGCTACATCAGATTGCGGTGATTAACCAAGAAAATCGCACCCTTGCTTTGCAAGTAGGTGGTGTAAACATCACTTCCTTCGGAAACAGCACAACGTATGTCGTTTCGAAAGCAAAATAAACTGGAGCTGATTCGTATGCCGTGAAGGGGTCCCACCAGTTCGTCCAGCAGTAATACCATCTCTGCGGGAACTATTGCAGCGGCTGTGCTAGCTGCTATTCTATTCTTGGTCCTTGTGGGCATCTTCTATTATGCCTGCTGTATACGGCGGAAGGCTCGTCGTGCCATCAATCGACACAACTCCTTGCGAAGGGGAAGGGGGCGATCTAACTACAAGGGCGGTGCCGATGCCGAACGGGTCGCTAATATAAGCCTGCCCTCCGGCGAAGAACTGGAGTCTACAAGTCTTAGCACCAGTAAGGGTTATGGTTTTGGCCTTGGTATACGTCGCGGGTTCCCATTTGCTTACCGCAAGAACAAGTTGGGAAGCAGCTCCAGTGGAAGGTCACGCCACGGGATCGATACACAGGCAGAATTCAACCCAATGACATCCCAGTTCGATCGCGACGAGAAACGGCTTTCTATATACACCCTGACTGAAATCCTACCCGTCCTAGAGCATGCACCAGAATCCGAAAAGCTGGCCCCTGGGTGGTGCAATCCCCCTTCTTTCAAATATGGCCGCTTTTACAGGGGAACACCCAGAGTGGGACCGGTTGACGATGATGATGACGATGATGCTGATGTCAAGACGCTCACTTCGCGTCAAGACGAAACGCTCGCTGCCACCCTTTCGTTGAGTCCAAGGACCTCTGAGGCCGTTGCAGCCCCCGACGGAGCAATCCTACCGAAGCTCGGCTATGCTCAGGACGAAGACACCAGACAACCGCATGAAAATTGGCAACCAATTCTTCAAGTGCGAGAGGCAAGCGCGTTTAGGGTGGATGTGTCCGCTATTTTTGGGACCCATAAGGACAATTGCGATTCCAAGAGGACTAGTGGGAGCAGCAGTAGCGCATGGTCAAAAGTACGCGCTCGACTCTATCGGAGAGCACATCGGGATGATGGCCGACAAAGCAACCACACGGACAGACAAGAGACGTCAGGTTCTTCGGGGCCCGAGTCCGTACCCGTGGTAATGCACCAGTTTGATTCTGCTAATCCACCCAGCGAGACAGCGCCTGGTTCGGAAACATATTCCTTCTTAGACCTCGCTTCTTCGCATCCCTCTTTACGACGGTATTCGAAGACTGCTACCCTCAGCTCTACACCTGCGGAACTTGGTCATGGGGCCAGGGAGGCTTCTACATGGAGCGACAACACTTGCGTTAGGATGGTAAGGATACCGCGTTCGCGGGATGACATGTTGGCTCCAAAACCAGATGCACCCTCAACTGCATCTGGTGGTTCTCATCCTTCGGATAATTCGGGTTCTCACACGGTCCCGTCTGCTCCGACAACGCACACCCAGACGTCTTCAGCTTTCCCATTTCCCATAACGATCCCCCCGTCCGTACACACAGTCCATCCCTCTGATCATGTTCCTGAACGCCACATCACACCACCATTACCTCACACACCACCCTCTAAACCAGACCAGCACTCGCAGATACCTCAGATTGCGCCACCCGAATTCGCACTCCCTCCCGCCGGTTCTCCCACTGAGAGCATTCCATTTTCTGTTTCCGACATCTATTTTAGGCACAGTTTCTCTGACTACACGGGTCTCGACTCCCAACGAGAGAGTGTCTCTTCCGTTCTTCCGCCGCATCCCCCGCTACCTCATCTAGATGGTTATCAAGCGAGCACACCCATGTATTCACCACCGCCACCTTACATTGTGCAACGTGTACTTGGATTACCAATGTCACCACTCAGTCCCCTCCCACCCAGGACTACTTCACGAATGACATCGGACAGCCCGACCAGCACCGCGTTACATACCGGACGACCGGGGACTCCTACACAACTCGCTCCACCGTTGCGCGTTGGCTCACTCTTGGGACCAAGACCGCGACCGTCGACAGCGGGATCTATTCGAGGTTCGGCAGCCCCTCAATTACCCATGCAAGGCGGGCGTAGCAACATACGGAGCCGACGATGACTGATGTGAATATCAGATCCATCTCGTTTTTTTTCTTGGACATGTTGTAGTGTTCACAGTATCACCTTCACTCCTTGAAATCGCCCTCTTCTCTCGATTCTTGGTGTCCGACGATATACCCCGTACCGAGCATTTTTTTTCTTGCTTCATTTGGTGGTCCCGTCAGAGATTGGTTATCTGCGTCGCCTATTCATTTCTCCGCATATCTACACTTGTACCACTCATCGCATTTCTGACAAGCAACCGGTGCCTTCTGAGTGACACGTTACAGCCTAACTAAACCCACACAAGGTGATGGTGGCGAGACATGCAAGTCATCCCATGACAACGAGTGCGACGTGGCCAGAGGATAAGGATATACCATCGCCACGTACATATTTTTTATGGTTGCGTATCTCTCCGTAGTCCAAAGGTGACAAATCTCCTGATATCGGAGAATACCTCCCTCTTTTGTCCGGGTTCACTCCCTTTGGCGCTACCATCATTACTTGACCCAGTCGGTGGCCCGCTCAGAGGGGGTGACGTCAAGGCGGTGAACACGCTCTCCGCAGCGGAAGTCGAAGACAATGGAAGTGCGATGCGACTAGTAGCTGGGCTGCCAACTGCCAAACTGGTCGGAGGATCCATGTCCAGGGACGTGAGGAATGACATGCTCTCCAGGTCCGTCTTCGTACTCGTGATAGTCAGGAATGTGTCAAGGAGGCTGTTCTGCTCCGTCTTAGGCGTCCCCTTCAAGTCAAGAATCTAACGATAAGAGGAAACGGTGAACTGCGGTTCCTTAGCACGCAGCCAATCAGGACTGACCTTTTGGAAATTGGAGAAGGAAGCATCGCCAATGACGAGTGTGTAATTTAATATGAAACCTTCCGGCGGGTCCTGGATCACACAACCTAAGCCCTACAAGCATTATTGTAACGGACGTGCAACTTACGACGGGGGTGATGATGACCTTGAGCAGTGCCTCCAAGCGCGCGGTGATTTTTGTTAGGCTACGACTATAGCTATATATATAGATCGATTAGCCTCCCATCCCATGGGGTTTCCAAAAGGGATGCTGTGTACCTGGACGTGGAGAGCACTTCCCCTGGTAACTTTGCGAGACATGATTTGAAAGCCCCAAGGTCGATAAGTAGCTGTGTCGCGTCCCCGTTAGGATACTATTGTGATCAAATGATAGCACAAACCTGTTCGGCCCCAATCTCTCTGAGCGGCCGGCTCTTCACGAGAGCATTTGTGAAACGCATCAAAAGAAGACTGCAGTAATGTTACTAGCTCATTCCAGGGAATTTATTGTAGCACCGACCTGGAAGCTTTATCAAGGAAATTCCTCAAATATTTCTTCTGTTCCACCAAAGGCTTGATTAGTTCAGGCACTTGTTCGGTGGCCTGCGTAATATCATTCATGAATGGCGAGTGACCAGTAACTTGATTCAGCGCCCCCCAGTTGGTCCGTGACATCGTATTGAATGCACCGTCGCAGGCTAATTCAAGCTCGCGTAGCTGTATGTTGATCGCTGCAGAAATGACGCTGACGACACATCAATCAATGGGGGCCGCAGGGAGCATTGGGGTTGCAAACCTCATGAAAAGATCTCTCTCGGGCTGCAATTTAACCATTTCTTTGAATTTATCGTCCAGTTTTTCCTTGATCTTCTCCTCCAGCTATACTGCATTAGCTTTCGGTTTGGTTTGAGGGCAAATGGTGACATGCCTCTGCCGCAGTGGTTTGACAATAGTCTGCAGTATTGATGAGTAGACACGCTTGCTGAAGTTCAGACTTGTCATATCTCGAGTCCGTTGACCTCCGTAATTGCGTCTGGGGTCTAATTCAACCATTGGATTAATATGGTGCATTCCCAGCGGTCGCGACTCTCGCTCACCGTTTCAGCTTCGGAGACAGTACATCCTCTAAGCGAAGGGTCAGCATCATTGTGCGGTCAAACAGACGACGGATGGACCAGCATAAATTTTCAGCCACTTCTTCTGTACTCCACACAAATCAAAGAGAGCTTGACCAGTCGACAGTTTGGCACACTGATCTAAACTCTGGGCGTAGAAATAGAAGAGTTCCGTTGACGAGGGAAGTACGATCGGTGCTGGCTCGGGCTCATCGGGGGTGGAGAGAGAAGCTCGGGGCGTCGAAGTAGTAGTAGGAGGCTTCGAAGGAGTGTCAACTGAGCCGCGAGCCTTGGAACCACGATGCGAAGCCAGCATGTCGGCAAGTGCTCTAACAAATGTCGAGTATAATAGCAGGATGTACAAATTAAACAGAAAACTTACTTGTCTTGAGCGTCAATAAATACATCGAGATGAGGTTCAAATGCGGAGGACATAGATTGTATCTGCACTGCAGGATGCGACGCAGTTTTCAGTATCTCATCCACCTATATATTGGGCTCAGTATGAGCCTTCACAACTTATAGATGGAACACAAACAGGAGTAGCCCATTTCTTTGCCATTGACAACTCAAATTCCGATGTTTGCTGAAGTGTTTCGAGGAGCAATTTAACAGTGAGCGATTGACCCGCTTTAGACAATAGTGCTGAAAGATCGTCCCTGGCAAGTATTACGATCAGCAGTAAGGGCTTTATTTAACCTTGCCTTTACCTTGTTATTGACACGAACTTGGCGAAAATCCACCAACCAACCCGCCACTCAGCGGGGAACACTCTACCGATCTCTGTTTCATGAGAAGCCAGCAACCGCCTGAACCAAGCGAATCTTCTTGCAACATTGTCAAGATGGCCCGCTTCATCGCTTGCTCGGAAAATGCGACGGTACTCTTTGAGCTCGAGCGCCACATACCGTTCAATAAGTTGGGTGCGCACATCTACACCAAGAACATCAACGACAGCGCAGGCATCCGTGATCTGTGTAGTCTTAAATGGTTTGGAAAGGTCTTGAAGGAAGCTGCGGTATATGTTTTCAGGGTATTTAAACCATAGCTTGGTGACATGAACGTACAATGAATCAAATTCGGCATCAATTTGACTTCTGATTTCTCCTTGGATCTGTAGAATCCGCTTCCAAACTTGCATGATGTGATGGACAGATGTGTAGGATTTGAACGTGGCAGAGAGTTGCTTCACAGCCTAAGAAATCACGTCAATAGTCTCGATGGCAAGAGTCTGGAAACCACCGACCGCCAACGAATGTACGACCTCTGCGTACCTCTTCTCCTTCACCTGATCCTCCAGTTGAGTGAGAGCGTTAACTGCGAATAAGCAAAATAGTGAACTATTTGTAATCAAGGACGGACCCTAGACTGCTCACCAAGCATTTGCAATCGTTTCAGCGTCGTCATGCTCAGAATGAGGTTCTTTTTGGCGAGGTCCAGAGCTTGTATATCTTGTGTGATATTCCGCACTACGGCTTCGGATTCCGACGCTTTCTCGCGTATGCGCGACATTTGCCCGAGGAGATCCTGCAGGGGAGCTTGAACAACCAATGCGTATCCAGAGGAAAGCAACCTATACGGAGATCATTTCTTGAATGAGTTGCATCCTGCCAGGGTCTTGATCCCGCTTGAGTGCTTCCTGAAGTGCGTCGATTTCGGCCTGAAGCTCGCGCTCATCCTGCGCGAGCTTCGCCTGAACAACATCCAAGCGAGTCAATGAAGCGTCTGTGATGACCCATGTTACGAAGCAGATATGAAATGCACAAAGTCACACACAATCCGGGAAGAGCTGATTCAAGACGTCCCCAGGATTAAAGTTGTTTGAGAGGTCATCGAGAGGATCGACGTTCTGCTCTGGATTAAGCTCGAGGACGCGTTGTATCGCTAGAACCAGTTCCTGAGGCAGTTCCGCATCTGCATGGCGTCTTTGCATCGTTTGACGACGAGGATAACGCACTGGAGCCGCCTGCGCGTAACGCAGTGTGATGAAGTTTAGACTAACCTAGTAGTGACTGTACGACCAACCCACTAGCCCAATTAGGAAGACTCGGTGCAAGAACTTTCGAATCACTTCAAGACTAGGCCGAGTTCGGTGACCGTTGAATCAGTTCATATACCTGAGTCTGGAAGGAAGGTGAGTACTCGAGTCCCGTTCGTTTGGTCACAACCCCCAAGTTCAAGATGTCCTTCTTTGACGACCTCGTAGCCTCATTTGCTCTCCTCCACACCGGAGCATCACCTCCACCTCCACTGCCTCTTGCTCACGCCGTCTCCCGACAACCCCCAATGGCAGGGCCGACGGACAACACGAAGAATCAAGTCGTCTCGGCGTTTCACGACCATCCTAGATATATCTGTGCAAATTGCTCTGCGGTACTTGTACGCACTATCGCTAACCCCTATGGCGCGACCATGATCATACTGTAATTGACAGGCACTTCAAGATGAATTGATCAGCAAGTCCTTCTCCGGAAGGGAGGGGCGAGGATTGTATGTCGTCTGCGGACAACCATGATGGTCTACGTCTGACCCTCTTTAGTCTCATGCATACTGCCGTCAATGTGAAGCTGGGGAGAAGAGAAGATCGGCCACTTCTGTGATCCTCGCTTATTCTGCACATGATCTGAGACTCATTATCGACATGCCCAGGACTGGTGTACACACAGTCGCTGACGTGTTTTGCCTTGGTTGTAATGACCGTGTCGGCTGGTACTACCACCAGGCTTCCGACCACAGCCAGAAATACAAAGAACGTGAGTGCCTTGAGTATCCTAGGTTGGTAGATGACGAAGCTCTTCGCAAAGGGAAATATCTGCTCGAACGAGAGAAGCTGGTGAAGGAGAATAATTGGAAACTAGACGAATAGTCATGGGTGAGATGATAATTCTTCGTACCTCCATTGATAACCTCAGTTATAGTAATATCAAAGTTGTATGATTGATGTATACGAATATCCTCGGAATGGGCGCATTTCGAGGCTTGTCTGTTGACTCTTATGACTCTCCCCGCGGGATCCACTATCTGGTATTAGGACGTACACCTCCTTTTAGTTTCTGAGAACAAACTTCATTGGATCTTGCATTTTCAGCGTTTTCCCTTGAGCACTTATGCTACCCTCGCAAATGCACGTTCCATAAGCTCCCTTCCACTTTCCTCCCAGTCATCCCAACACAATGCCCATTCATTACTGTCTCTGCCTAGTAAACCGTTTCCTGCATCACCTGTCCTCGCTTCTTTCCCCAATTTTGGATATCCCTCGACCGCCGGAATCACGTATTTCCACCTCGATACACCCTCCAGCTTAAATCCCATTCGTTTGGCGAGGTTATTAGAGGCAGCGTTGACTGGAGATGCAGCCCACTTGACCTTTCTGAAACCAAGTCCAGAAGGTGGGAGTTCAAGGATATACTTCAACAGTAATCCGACAGCATGAGAGCTGACGTGGGTTCGCTGGAAAGCAGGAAGGATGATTGCGGGACCGATCTCTGTGACGAGTTTCGTCTCGTTGGTTTCCAAGAGCCCAAACAAGCCCGCTAACGAGCCTTCCCACTCAGGATGATCGGGGTCTGGACGGGTGGTATCGAGTATCGCGAACAGGCAAGCATTTGCATTCCGCCGACACTTCTCGACAAATCTGAGGAAGTCAGCTGGGTACTCGAGAGCGATTGGCATGTGCTTGAACATGGACTCGTATCCGCGGATAGCATCAAAGTAGGCGGCGGCATGAACGCGAGGGATGAACGGGACGAGTCGTAGTTTATTGGTGGATAGCATCTGGGGGAGTGGAAGGACAAAGTTGAGATCGTACGGTTCGGGGCCATACAACACGCTCTCGGGAATTTCTGGCTCGGGAGTGTAATTGTTAACGAAGGCCATACGTGCTCGTTAGGAAGGCCAGTTACGACCTTTTGAAGTGTCGTTTAAGTCCTATGGAATAAGGACTGCGGACTGACTCGACTGACCAACCAGGTTGGGCAATTTGCTGTATCCCTCGCACTGCAAAGAAGTAGAAAAAGGGGTTATATTGCCGTATAAAGTCGAACAATAGATTTGTCCGCGACCGACTCAAGGCTCCAAGAAAGTTGTGTGGACAATCATGACTCGTGTCACAAACTTTGGTCGAAAGCGCAAGTACCTGGAAGCAGGGTTTGCAACCGACTCAACAACGACACCCAGCGAACACCCTGCATCCGAGGTAAACACCCTAGAGGGAGGCCAAGGAGACTCCGCGCATCCGAAAAAGCGGAAGAGAACAAAGAAATCAAAGAGGGATGGAGGCGATGAACAAACGTCGGGTGGTGTCGAGGCAGAAGGAGAGACAGGCGTAGAAGGGAATGGAGGGGGACCATCTGCTGGACAGAAGATGTCCAAGATGATGAAAAAACGCGGAGGAGTAAAAAGTGGGCAAAAGTTATATTTTATCATTCACTGTGGAAGGCTGATTGTCTTCTCTTGGTTAGGTGTTGCGATCAGCGGTTACCAAAGGCGTACGGAGCAACGTCGAACCAAGAGAATAGCAGACCGTCAAGCTGACACTGTATGTTTTGCGTGTCGCGCAAAGGGTCATGCTGCCAAGGACTGTCCTGGGGTAGCTGGAGAAGGCGGAGAACATCAGAAGAACGCCAACACCATGGTCGGGATATGTTACAGGTTTGTGTTTTTCTTTCAAAGTCATCTCTCGCTAGACGATGGATAGATGCGGTTCGGCAAAACACACGTTATCTCGTTGCAAGAACCCAGAAGATCCTCTCAATCCTTTTCCTTTCGCCTCATGTTTCGTTTGCTCAGGGAAGGGTCATCTCGCTTCAGCGTGTCCGCAAAACAAAGAGAAGGGTATATACCCCAACGGAGGAAGCTGTAAGCTCTGTGGGGAGAAAACACATCTTGCAAGGGATTGCGAACTTCGAAAGAAAGACGAGTCAGGGACAGCGGCGACAACGATCTTTGGCACTGGGAGTGGGGCTGGTGCAGATGAAGATGACTTCCATACGTTTAAGCGAAAGAATGCGGAAGTCTCAAAAGACGAGAAGAAGGAAGATCGTCGGAGAAAACAGTTCGACGTGAAGGCGGGTTTGCACCCTGGGACGGCCAAAGTATTTGCTAAAAACCAGGTGTCGACCAAACGGAAGAATGTCGTATTGTTCTAACAATCCTTATACTCACGGAGCAAATGGCCTGTGGTTTCACGGTATTGAAGTGTTGAGCTGGATCGTGAGTATATGTTCGTATGTCACGAATTTTCGAGGACTAGTCCCAATTGAAGTTGCGAGCACCACTTCCCAATTATTTGTGAGCTACTTATCTTGTTTTCGGAGGACTAGTTACCCTGGAATTGGATCACTGGCCAACTTGCCAGGAATGACCATTTCCCGAGCTCAGAAGAGGTGAAAGCACAATAGCCCTTCTTCGAAGGATAAATTTGTACTTGGCGTGATCATTCCCGCAACCAACACCGCGTTCCCTCCCTCCGTACCATCTTATCGTCTCACATTCATAGTAGCAACAAAAATACAGGTCAGCTTTCTATATTCACTAGTCGTGACCAATACTTGCACCGCCTTTGTCGTATGGCGTAAATAAACTAGAGCTTGAAACCGCCAGCGAGACCTACGACGTTGCCTTGGTCTACCAAGTGAACGTTGACGTTGAATCCCGAAGTCAGTGTTGCTCGCAAAATTGACGTCAACGTCACCCCAAACCCGTCTGGTGTACACCTCAGGCGAATAATGTTTCTCTGCTGGAAGACATATCGGAAGGACGCCTTGATGCAGCAACGAAGAGAAAAAAAAGAATTCAAACAGAGAATAGCGAGCTCGCAAATGGCACTGACAGTGTGTACTAGGACCTATCGAAAAACAATCTAGAGGCCTTGCCAGGACTCGAACCTGGGTTTTGGGAAGATATAATCAGAATCCCAAGTGATAACCACTACACTACAAAGCCGTATGCATGGCGAACTTATAAATCATTCTGTGGTTCAATCAACGGATCGGATCGGAGATCTGACGAAACGTTTCCAGTGAAACAACAGGAGTCGATTGTTTCAAGTGGACTCCATGTAATGAACAATCAAGCAGGCAGGGATGCATCGGGATTGAGTTAAGCGGAAGAGGACCACCAGCAATATCCTGTGTGTGAATGTTGGAACGACCCCGAACCTGGACTACATTGAAGCCGAGATACGGTGACCAAGTGACCACGCGCTGCCACTCTGGCGCTGTCAACAACACGATGAGCATCAATCCCACCCACATCCTCATCGCTCGCAATTCGCGCGGACACAACAACCCCTCCGCTTCCCTCAGCTCACCCATCGAAACCCACGCAGCTGCAGCAGGCATATTCCGTTCCTCTGGTTCGCCCCCATGGCTGCTCGAGGAATGTGACAACGACGAACTCGTCACCGAACTGAACTTGTACGAGTCCGATCAAGCTATAGAGATCGACGACACCTTCACTCGCACCGGAAGATTCCCCGGAACCGTCAAAATCGTCGTTGAGAGCACCTCATTCTGGTCGGTCTCCCCTCCTGGCGGTACCGCATCGCAAGCAACGCTAATCCTACTTCGTCACAGGGCGCACAAGGAAGTCCTTTTCTTCGCTTCTCCATTTTTCGAGGCTGCCTTGAGCGGCGGTTGGCTCGAGACCGGCCGTCCACCATCAATGTCCTCTGTCATCACCATTTCCCAGCCACCCTCCGTCCCAGGAAGCAAGTCCAATCCTGACGTGCCCGCCGCCATGTCCTTTACCCCCGAAGATAGTACCCATGATAGTGCCAGTGATACTGCGTCCGACTGCTCATCTCCTGTGGAGATCGAGAATCCTCCCGCAAGTGAGAGCGAAACGAGCGAGAGCGAACCCGAACAACTCGAATCCGCAAAGCCGATAAGCGGGAGTAAGGCACAGGCACGAGGAACAAGTCTGGCCAAGCTTCAAGGCCCTGGAAATGTCAAGCACGAGTTCATGGGCAAACACAAGGTCAACCGCTCAGGATCTCAAAACACCCCCGCCACCGTGAAGAAGCGCCGCCGCAATCACGACCAAGACGCTGTCATTGTCCTTAAAGAAGAAAAGGCTAGCATCTTTCATGATTTCCTCAAATTCGTGTATCCACAGTACGTCCCGTTCGTCGTCGACCGTGTGCACGATGGTCTGAATATAATACAGCCTTCAATGCAACATCACCTGGAATAACGTCGAGGGCCTTATGAACATTTCACATAAGCTTTGCGTTCCGGCACTTCAGCAAGAATGTCGGACCTTCCTCCTCACTCACGCGGCTGGAAAACCTATCAAAGCCATGCGCATCGCGGAGCTCTTCGAGGAAGAAGAACTCTATCGCGAGTCAAGCCGTTTCGTGCTCGACAATCCCGGCGGCTGGTCCGAAGAGGAGTTGAGCACACTCAGCCAAGAAACACTCTTGAAACTCGAAAAACGGTGCGCAAAAACGGTGCGCTCGCTTCTTTGAATATCTAACACCAAGGATTCTTTACCAGACGCAACTGGTTCCTCGAACGTGTCTTGAAACTCGGCTTGACGCCTCTGGCCAAGGAGTATCAATGCGTGCGTTCGTCTAACCCATTGTTTGTGACAACCCTTGTGACCCTCACATTGTTTTTCGTTTTTTGCCAGTGTGCGACTTGCCCCGACCCGACCGGTTGTGCCCGTTTACTCGAAGAGAAATGGAGGCAGGCTTACAATGCCGTCTTCAGATTCGGTTCGTGTCCTTTTTATCTTGTTTACGTGCCATTCGTCGTCCGCCGCATCCTCCATCCCCAGTCCCTGAACACGTATGCCAACCATCTTACGTCCCAACTCGCCTCCCTCTCTTCTAGGCCCTTGCCAACCTTCCATGGTCTACCGCTACCTGCGAAATCTCGAGGGCGTCAGTCCCCCGTTGTCACTCACCCATCTCGCGTGCCAAACGACCGCGAAAGCGTTCACGGCAACGTGTAAGCGGACTGCTTTCGTGCTTTTTTTCATCGTTTTCTCTCCTTCTCCCTTCTCCCTTTACCCCTTCTCCTGCCTCTCTCTCTCTTTCCCCTTCTTTGTGTGCTGACGTGTCATCCCTTCGGACCAGTGTTTGACCGGATGTTTTCGCTCGGGATCCGGAGCGACGGTGCGGTGGTACCTCTCGGGACCCGCGTGGCCGCCGTCGCCGCCGGGTCCGGCCCACGTCGACATTTCCTCTACTGCACGCTCAAACCGGACAAGGCTGGCCCTCGAACACGTCGATCTCGCGAACTGCCCTGATTACATATGTATACCTCGTCATGATCGGCGCCTCCTCCATGTAACGATACCTCCCTTCTTCTGTTCTTTTGTTGCTTTTGCTTTGCTTCAGTCAGACTCATTCCGACGACCATCTCACAACCGAATCGTACCTTCCTTCCCCGACAAAAAAGCCTGACCTTTCCTTGACATATTTTTACTCACTCGCGTCCTTGCTTCTTTCTACCCCTTTTTTTTGGGGGGGAGGGAAGTTAATTGTGTATTTTTCCGGTCACCCATTTATATACATGCGAGCCGAGATGATGACCAACTTAGTAAATCCGTGTGGTATCCAAAAACAATAATGAAATAATAAAAGTGCATGTTTAAGTATGTGTGCATGAGAGAAACGAAGTAGCGAATGCCAGCAATCCACGTCACGAGGACGAAAAGGACGGATATATCATATATCGAACGATAAAGGCGCAGCTCCGTCAAGACCATCAAGTTGCATGAATTAAAACAAAATAAAAAAGAGCGTGGTGGTAGCTGCTAAACGCACAAATGTTAGCAACGAAGCGGTCGAACGTCGCCTTGCCAGATCCACATTAAAAAAATAGGGAAATCTAATAATTTAATCAGAAAACAAAAAAGAAAGGTCGTAGAGCATAAAACGAGAAACCGATTGAATAGGTCGAATACAATAGGATAAAAAAAGAAACTGACAACGTTTGACTGGAGAACAGACGAAAAAAAAAAACAGTCTATGACGTGGCAAGTCATGATTAGAAGATCATGGGGGCGTTTTCCACGAGCCACTCCACCATCAGCGCTTTACCGGCCATGTCGCTGAATTCTGAACCAGGGTCTCTCGACCACATCAGTGTTGCTAAGTCGATGGAGACGGGGATGAGTACATGTGTGACTCGAATGACCAATACTTACGTCCAAAGACGACGCCCAGGTTCCGTGAATTCATCAGATTTGCGTCACTGTGCTCTCGCACGCTGCGCAGTCATTCGTCAATCAGTCACGCTTGGAAACCCGACAAAGTTTTGGGTGGACGCTTACCGATGCAGGTGGAGCACGAGGAACCGCAGTGTGTAATAGTGTTCGGGCGGAAGACGGCTGACCAGCTCTTGAAGTTGCTGCGTTTTGACTGCGGAATCTTTTATTCCGGCGGCGGTGATGAACTCCTCATGGAGATCGTACGTCAGCAACGGAACCGGAAGCGAGCGGAAGTAGGTCTTGAGCACAGACGTCACTGAACAAATGTCGTTGAACCGGTTGGTATCCCTGAGATCAAAGGCTGAATAGTCTCCTCGGTCAAACAGTTGTGATATCATCTTGGTTTGGCCCGAGCCTCCTGTCTTGCGGTAAATCCCCTCAAAGTCGAGCGCTGTAGACACGTGAACGAGTGGCTGTGTGACTAGAGGAGGGACTAACCCAACGTATCCACCGCCTCTATACACTTTTCTACGATGACGGGAACCCTGCGTTCGCCCCATCGCAGGTCATATTTGACCTGGTCAACAAGGTCACGACCAAACATCGAGGGGGCTACCAAAACGTAAGGCACAAGCTAACGTTCGCACATGGTACCACACATACATTGTTGCACCATTGCGTTCAGGTCATCCCTCGGACGGGAAGGATGCTGGGAACATGTGAGATGGACTTGGTTTACGCATCGCGAATGAACGTTGATATGGCACGCTAAACGGCGGTTGAGCGGAACTGCCAAAGACGCATCCGCCCCCCCAAGAAAAAACTCACTCGTACAACGGAAATGTGCTCCACCCCACAACTTCTCTCCACAGTGATCACAGCGCGTAAACCGAAGAGCGCTTGCTGGTTGGAAATTATGTTCATAATTACTCTTGCTTCTGGGATCCGAGGCTGCAAACGTCTGGTCCCTCATTCGGTGGCCTGGCCACTTGAATATGCCATGCTTGAGGGTGGACACGGTATCAGTGAACTCAGGCTTCGGTACTCGTATCACCTTGATGTCGTGGTCCTCAATGAGCGTCGACATACTGGGATTCGGTCCTGTACTGAACGATGGCTGCACCGGGGTTACAAGTTCCAGGGTAGGGCGACCGCGATCAAACGATGTGCTCTTCTTTTCGTGCATCAGGAACTCTGTTTTCACAGGAGGCACATCGGGCTGGGCAACTTCCATTCGTCGAGTATATTGAGTGTTGAGTTGAGCGAGTTCCTCGTTCCGAGCGTTGAGCACCGTCGTCTCCTCCAGGAATTGCTCGCGCGCCGATTTGAGTTCGGTGATCTCTCTGATGAGCGTCTCGCGTTGCTGGGTGAGTGGTATGAGTTCGTGTTGGTATTGCTTCTTAATGTTGTCCAGCCGCATCGTTAATGAACGACTCAGCTGGGCGGCGGAAACTTCGCCTGAAGATATATTGCCGGGCGCGCTGTACAGCAGTGAGTGAGCTGTGCGATGGTAGATACGATGCGATGCATACCTCTTTGAGGAGCACAGCTCCTCGACCTCTGCTAACGTAACATCGCGTTCAGCTTTTAGCTTGGACAGATCCTTTTCGAGTCGATCAAGATTTTTAGAGAGCTCCTCCGAAAGTTGTCGCCGTGCCTCCCGTCTGCTGGTCTCGCCCGTCAGGGCAGTAAGCTTGGCAGCTTGGCCAGAAAGCAAGACTCGTAGACGAATGATCTCTGACTCGGCGTTACGGCGTGCCACGAGCTCGCGGTCGTATTCCTTCTGTGCTACGGTAAGCCCGTCTATATACTGCTCGCTCACGCGCTGTCGCAAAACGTCAAAACATCAAACATGGCACAAAGATCATCTAACCTTGGTCCTGTCATACTTGTCCTTGAGTTCCGCATACTCCTTGCGTCTCTGCTCCAGTGTTATCAAGATAGTTTCGACAAACACCTTTTCGAACCGGAGCTGCTGCGAGCCTCGCGCGTTTGCGTCGGAGAGCGCCTCTTGTAGACGTCGAATAGCAAGGTCGTCCGTGTCGCTCGTAGTAGGTAGCGGCAACGCGTTGCCGGTGGGGGAAGTGACAGTGATTCGGGTCGTCGAGGGGATGATATTCAGGGAAGCATTGGAGTCGAGTCGTCCTCGCTTGGGTGTGTCATGGCTGGGAGGCGCCTGAGATTCAGAAGCGGCACGACCCCTGGGAAGGGACTGACGGGTCATATTTGGCACTGTATCGGTGGCTGCCGTATCATCTGCTGGCGAGAAGGGCGCCACAGAACCAGAAGTCGTGGAAGGGTTGCCAGGGGAAGCTACGACAGCGTCGGTCGGCGGCCTCCTGACGTCATCCTGAGGGACGAACGTATTTATAGATGTTGGAGATTTGGGCGGTGGTTCCTCTTGCTGTGCAATCTCCTCCAACGACTTGAGCGATGGTATACCGCCAACCGATCGAAGGAAATCAGAGAAATCCGTGCCAGACATGGAAAACCGGATTGGTGGCAAAGCCGGAGCGATGAATGTCGAGATGGAGGTGCGTTCGACTGGCGATGATTCGTCAGAGCCCTCCAGTTGGGAGATGACAGATACGTCTGAGTCAATGTTAAGTTTGAGAGCTTCGGGGCGCGGCTTCGGGGGAGGCCGAGGAGGCGAACCGTCTGGAGCGTCAACGTCGTCGTCCGACTTCCTCCCGCTAGGACTCTCAGCCTCGGTATCCGTACCGCTCTCCACCCCGTGGGGTACATCTGCCAGGTGCGAAGGCGAAGTAGGTGTTATCCTTCCTGTTGTATCACCATTCCAACCCGGTGGCGACGACCTTTCAGACTTTGATCCATCCAAGCAAAGGGGCCTTGTGGAGCCCGGATGACCACTCGAGTTGTGTCCGTTGACACCATTGGTACCATTGGCGCGGCGCAGACTGTCCAAACGTCTGGGTGGACGCTCCAGGGTAACAATTGGGCGAGGAGCAGGATGCAACGGGGTCATGGGGCGTAATGTTGAGGCTGCAGACAGGTGATCATGGGACGCGGAACGCGTCCGTGCCAACTCTGGAGTTGCGCGTCCATTCTCCGGTATTGCGGGGGACGAGGACGGCGAATGATAAATCGTGGAACCAGAGGAGTTATCGCGTAACAAGTTGGTATCTGAGTCTGGTCGAATGATAGCATCGTTAAGGTACGCCTTCGAGGGCGATGGGGCGATTGGCGAATGAGAGCGAACAGGAAGTGTTTGTGAGCGGACCATGTCTGGGGGTGCAGAGTTAGGAACAGTATCCTTATACTGGAGAGTCAGGCCGGGGTTGATGGAGCGCCGTCTGTCAGCGCGAGATATTTGGCCGGGAACACTGAGACCACCCATGTGTAGTTTATCGGCGGTGTCGTTCTTGACCTGATTCGCGCCATTCATACTCAAAAGGACGTCGAGGGGCCGCACGCCATCGTCATAGCTTTTCCGGCGTTGCAGCAAGCCCGCACCAGAGATGGGGCTCAGATGAGAACTACTACTAGTCAGGTTGGCTGGTGCAGACTGTAACGGCACTGCAGACGACGAAGAGTGACCACGAGGGTAATCATTTGTTGGCGTTGGTGAACGATTACCGTTGACAGGGATGGGTGATTCCGGGAGACGACGATTCATATCGGGAGGGGCAACTGTCATGACGAAAGATTGCGATTGTTGCGAGGGACGGGATGATGTCGGCTGGGATTGTGAGTCTGGTCCTCTTTCGGTTGGCGTGGAGACAGTGGAATGGCTACCATTGACGGGAGTAGGAGTGCGATCGACGGGAGAAGCGGATCTGGGCTTTCGAGAAGGAGCAGACGTTACCTCATGAAGAGATACATGGAGGGTTTGGGTGGATGGGGCGTCACGGAGAACGGGGGCTGAAGATTTGGACCGAAGTGAGGAAGGTGGAGAGAGAATTTGGGAGGGGTGCGAAGACTGGTAGGGGGGGTCAAGGAAGATGGATGGATAGGATGGTGGAGAACTCACGGCTGTGTCAACGAAGCCACCTCTATGTTCGCGATCGCGGTTGGCATTTGCAGCTTTTTCCTTTTCCCTCTTACGCTGGGCATGACGTCTAATTTTTGCCATGCGCTCGTTATGGCAGTTCATACAGTATATGCCGTGACTTGTTTTAGCAAAGACTAGTTCGTCTATACGGTTGTGGCAGACTTTGCACTTGAAGCAGTGTGCGTGATACGAGTCGTCGCCTGTCATGATGGCTTCGTCGAGGATGGGCTGTTGACAGATGTTGCAGTTGTAACTGCACTGGGCACAGATGGGGGAGCCATCTGAGAGGAGCAGCAAGTTTGTATCTGCGGTGACTTTGTTGTTACACTTTGCGCACTTGAAGCAGTCGACGTGGAAAAAGGATTGGCTGGACGGGGCAATGGATTGAAGGAAGAGGCGCGTAGGAGAAGAGGGGACACTGACCCGAACGCGACGACCAAACCGCCGCTTTCGTTTACGGCTGATTTCTTGCAGCCAGGACACAGCCTGTTCTCGATGTCTACGAGAGGGGTCGGGGCAGACTGCGCCATGGAAAAGATCGGGTGGGGATGCGGCCAGCGTATCAGGGAGATTAAGGAAGGGGGGGACCAGGAGAGAGGTGGGGGAAGTGAGCGCGTGATCGGGTGAAGACGATCTGCGGGCAGCGCGAGAAAACAAACCAAATGAAATATTTCTCATAATTTTTAAATTGGCAAGCCAGCAAGTACATGGGCGTCGTTTCGATGCATTCGAATTTGGATGTGACACAGCCACAGATGGTCCGTGCTCCGATGTCACGGGTATATAAAGGATCACCGATGAGCTCGTCTTTCTTCATCTCTTGTGCTCGGGCATGTACTGTCGCCAGTGAGGTCTTTACCGAGGCACAGTCTTTTGCTGATTGCAAATTACACATCCGAACGCGTCTGTTGGCTTCGGCTTTCAGCAATTTTTGGAAAAAAAAACAAACATCCACCGTGGATGACTAGTACCCATAGCACGCACAACATGTACATACATTGATCAAATCCAGTCTGCATTGTCCTCGGCTCTTAAAATTCGCTCCTCGTCCCCTGCTGTCTTCGCCATGCCCCTCCCCGACACCGCTCACCTCTCCCTCCACGTCCGTTCCAATGCACTCCAGTCAAAGCCAAAGCGCGCCATGATCGTACGCATGTCCGCCGAGACGCTCGATGCGCTCGAGGCATTCCCCAACCATCCCCCAATGTCCTTGGATTTTGGCGATAACCCAGTGAGCATCCTCCCATGTCTCGTCCACTCCCTCTCCAATCCCCTGTCAGGGCATCTACATCGGCGACACCTTCTTTCCAATGCGTCCACAGCAGGAGAGCTCAGCCCATGAACTCTACCTCCGAGCAGCCTCCACCGCCAAACCCATGGCACCCCTCAAGCTCTATGCCAACGTCATTGGCAAATTCATGGTCGAGCGCCAGCTCGGTGACAGAGTCACCGACAAAGTCCGCCAGCAAACCATGGTCGCAAAGCAGCAACATATGGAACGCCAGGCCATCCTCCTCGATCAACCCCCGATCCCGGCCTCCGCTGCAAAGAATGCAAAGCGCAAGACGCCCGGTTCTGGCACCGTCGTCAAAAAGACACCCACTTCCGAGCAACTCCGTCCCCCCTCGTCCACCGCAGCATCACTACCACAGAATACCCCATCCACAAAGGCCAGCGCAGACGTCCGCCGCCGTCTCGTGCATTGTCTCGCCATATCTCCCCGTCTTTCCGAGGATGCTGTCAAGATGGTCGGTGGCGCCAACATAAGCACTTCAGCACGCAAGGACCTCCTTGCCCTTTTGGCAGAGGTGAGTCTCGCAACTCCCTCTAGCACGTTCCCCATACTCATAACCACCCACTTCAAGGTTGCCGAGCAGCAGGCACCTGCAAAGAAAGGTGACAAGTCCCCCCGTTCGTGGGTGCTCAAGCCTCAATCATGGTCCCACGTCCGACCTTTCGAATGGCCGAAACTCACCGAAGCCGAACGGATAGCCATGGCGCGTCAAGCACGCATGGCCTTCAAGGCCCTCAAGATACCCGAGTCCGATCCTGCATGGAACAATGTCCGCTATCGCCCCACCGCACCCACCATCCCGTCGTCCGTCCCAGCACCACCACCTATGATGGCCAGTAACAGCAGCAGATCCTCTACCAGCACTCAGGCCGAAACAAAGCGCTCGGCCATCACGACCAAGGACACCAAACTAAAATCAAAGCAGGAGATCACACGCCCAAAAGGTGAGATACAAATGAAGGATGAGAGCACGAAAGCCACCGTCTCTCGTGTGAATGCCATCAAACGCGCAGAGGCAGAACGATCGACGACCCCATCGGACGGTAGTAGCGTGAAAACAATTGTGTCACGGCGGCTACCCGGCTCCGGATATCAAGCAAAGAAATCGCCTCAGCCGTCTCCTAGCGTCACGGACAAGTCAGGGACGCCCGTGGATGCACGCGCAGCTTCAAAACCATCTCTCCCTGCTTCTTTACCCCAAAAACCCTTCATCCCGGTTCCCCCAGCAGGTGGAACTCATGCTAGAAAAACGATACCAACCATGCCGCCGAAACACTTGAAAAAGGAGGACGAGTCCGATCGAGAGAGGGATAGGGAGTACGAACGTCAAAGAGAACGTGAACGCGAGAAACGACAGAGAGAAAAGGAGAGGCAACGAGAGGAGTGGGAAAGGGAGCGGGAGCGGGCCGAGCTGGAGAAACGCGAAAAGGCGAGACAGAAGGAGTGGGAGGCGGCGGAACGGGAGAAGCGTCAGAGAGAAAAAGAACGAGTGCGATTAGAGATGGAACAAGAGAAACGCCAAAGGGAGAAGGATCGGATCGCGAAGGAGAGAGCGGCCAGCGATGCTGTCCCCGCATTCAAACGGAAGACCGCGATGCAAGGCACAGAAGAGACCCTCGATGATCCGTCTTCCAAGGCATTCATGCCGAAGCGCCGAAAACTCGATGACGGTACTTCTTTGGCTTCTTCCTCTGCGAAAGCACGGGATGCGGGGTTGCCTGGGTCCAAGAAGCCGGCCCACGAGTCCTCCCCCGTCCCCCGCCTCAAAGTAAAGAAAGAACCATCTCCACCGCAAGCATTCGTCTCGAACCAAGAGCGACGGGCAACGACATCAAGCAGTGGGTCGTCGCACAAATCTGAGCGACCCTCCAAGGCGAGTGGCAGTGCAAAAGCACGACGACGATCTCCCATCTACACTTCCTCCGAAGACGAAGGGGAGATCCCCCAGCCTCGAAAACGGAACGCATCCCCACCTCCCATTTCGGATCGATCCAACTCGTCGGACCAACCCCCGACTGAAAGGACATCGCGTCATCACCGCACGCCGCGCGCGGCATACCCACTTCCGACGGACCACGCTGCCCTCCGCGCGTTGTATCAATCACAGTATACGAATTACCTGGGGACGTTTAGTAGGATGGTTGCACAGAAACGCAAGATCGAGGCGATGTTGAACGGGGATTCGGAGGCCGAAGTGGACGTGATGGATCCGGACGATTTGGTCAACTTGACCATGGAACACAAATCGCTCAAGACGGAACTGGAGAACATTCATGAAATCTACACCAAGGGGGCGACGGCCGCTGTCACGGGGGTTAGTGGGTCTACGTCGGACTGATAGCGCCGTGTGTCGGCAATTAGAAGACGTTTCAGATGAATTCCATACCACGTTTTTTCTTTGACTTTTTTTCTTTGTTTGCATCGATCTCTATCATACACGACATTTTTCAGACTCGATCTCTTGTGCTTGCACGCTTTCCTAGCATCACATCATACACCGACAACACACGGAAACGATGTATCCATTCTCTCGAACTGAAACACATGGATACCCGTATTTACTTGATGAAATGAATCAAAACGATCATTTCAAGCAGGTTTCGAGGGTGTTCCCCATTTCTTTTGTGAAACGTTCACATCATGAAGAAATGCGTTCCGACGTGTTCTGGACACTAGCACTATCCTGGGTGTCGTTGAAACAGTTTCGAACATGCAACATTGATGTGTGAACGTTTGAATAGAATACAAGACGTCGGGTCCCTATGAGAGTTGCCAACGAGACGGAGCGGTGGGCGGGAGAAAAGATGTAAAGAGTGAACAGGACAGATGAGAAATCTTAAACCGTCATATAAAGTACGATGGTAGTGATGGGGGAACGAAGGCATGAGGCGATGCCACAATCTGCCGTTCGCTCAAAGACTTGATTCCGTCCCTTCACTCGTGCCTCACTACATGACAGACTAGCAGTAAGTGCCCATATTTTCTTTTTCCGGTGTGTTTGAATCAAGACGCGGCCGTTTTCGCGAACTAACACAGCAAGACCCGTGAATACGAGTTTGACACGCGGTTCATCCGTCTGATAAGGCATCATCCTGTGGCAGAATATCTGGACGAAGAGAAGGAGTCCGGAATTATGGCGGAACATCTGCACATATATTCCCGCCGCAATTATTTCGTCTGATCGCAGTTTGTTATCACCCGCCGCGCTGTGCTCCGTGCAATTCATGGCCGCACTCTCTCTTGTTTTCGTCTGGTCACGGTTTATTATCACCTGCTGCGCCGCACTCCATGCAATTCACAGCCGCACTCGAGAAAGCTCTGTCGTGTAGATACATAGTAGCACCATCATAACAATCAAATCAAAATTCGTTCACTGGTACTGCCGTGCTCTTACGACTAGGCGGTCAATTCAATGTCACCCAGCTCTTCAAACGTGGATTCAAAAGTCTCGTCAACATCCCGCTCAAACGGGTACTCAGGGAACACCATCTGGAAATGGGTAACGAGGTGTTTGTTGCATTAGTTTATGCAAAGTCCATGCTTGAGGAGCACGCTCGGGTCGTTGTGAGTGAAGAACCAGCAATCCTTACCCATCATCAGTAAAATAGTTTCTGGTTCCCGGTGGTAACCGAGCGGTTCTGACGGGTTCTGACCACTAACCATTTCACTGATGATGCAGATAACCCAACTGCGAGGACTGGCACACAGCCTGGTGGAATGGGATGGGTCGGTTCTTGCTTGACGGGAGAAATCCACAACCCTTCACTGATACCATCAAGCATTTTCGAGAGATGGAGTTTGGTCGCATGGGTACTAGCTGCCAAAAATGAATGTTCCAGATCGTGGACCGTGGATTGGCTTTCGGAACGCTGACCCGTTCATCGACGAGATTTGTGATGGGCTTGTAACCGACTTCCACCTCACTGACACGGAACCAGAGTAGTAACTTCACCAAGTCCCTCATATACAGTCGGTGTATCTCTGACTACTACAGACGTGTGATGTATGATAACATTCTTTA